>CM019071.1:40497660-40682934 GCA_009667805.1 Leptobrachium leishanense | reverse complement strand
TTACAATCTAAGAGGAGAGAGGACCCTGCCCCAGAGCTTACAATCTAAGAGGAGAGGGGACCCTGCCCCAGAGCTTACAATCTAAGAGGAGAGGGGACCCTGCCCCAGAGTTTACAATCTAAGAGGAGAGGGGACCCTGCCCCAGAGCTTACAATCTAAGAGGAGAGGGGTGACACACTAGATGAGGATAAATAGAGTATGTGAAGTTTTGGGGTGTATGTGGGAGGATAAAATGACAGTGGGGGATCATGGAGTGAGCTGATAGGCTTCTCTAAAGTAATGTGTTTTCAGAGACTTCTTGAAGGACTGGAGAGACAGGAAGAGTCTGATGCTGTGGTAGAGGGAGTTCCGCAGAAAGGAGGCAGCTCTGGTGAAGTCCTTAAGGTGAGAATTAGGGGTGCGGGTACGAGAGGGCGTGTATGAGAGAGACGGTGTGTGTTTTTATATAGTTACATAGGCTGATTAAAGCCGGGCGTCCATCGGGTTCAGCCTTTCACACATCACCTACTGCTGTTGGTACAAACCCCCCCAGTCTGAAGTGCGCTCGCTAAATGCGTTCGTAAGGGGGCGGAGCTGACTGTTGGCAGAGCGGATGTGTTGCAGAGCTTTCCAGCTGCCCTTTTTTCTTATTTACCTTCCTTTTGGCGTCCGTCTGCTTCCTTTGTGAGCCCAGCTGGGAACCCGCACACCCTGCACGTGTGGAGCAGGTGCCACGCTCCGCAGCGGTCTTCCCCGACTGCGACTGGGTCCGGGCCTGCTGTTGCGGCCTACTTTTGGCAGCCATCTTGAAGCCTGTCACGAGGTTCCGTTCTCCCTGGCTCAGTTTGCACCTCCTGCTTGGGGTGCGATGGGGACGAAGCACCTGAAGAATCATCCCACATCAGAGCACAAATTCTGCAACTCCTTGGGGGATGACCAGCGACCACGGGTTGCCATTCCGCTGCCTGCTGTTTCCAGTCGGCTGGACTCCTCCGGGTATGATGGAGACTCCTGGACTGAAACTGGGGACAAGCTGTGGGGACCTGTGTCCTCCCGAGGGGTGTCTGCCCTGCAGTAGAAACGTTCTTTACGTCGGGAGATCTCTGTGAGACCTGTGACTGAATCTGTGGGGTTAACTTCTGCTGAAGTTCAGCTGTCGCCAGACAACCACCTGCCCTCGACGAAAGGCGATATACGTTGCATGCTGGTGGATATTAAGGCTACGTGGCCAGCTGATATTTGTGGCTTGATGGCTGAAATGGACAGAGTCCGGTTTTAGGTGTCCACTGTTCAGTCCCAGGCAACGGTCTTGGAGACTGCGCAGTGTCATGCGACGACTCAAGTGGACTCTTTGAGGGACCAGGTGGTGCATCTCAAGCGGGCGGTGGAGCAGTCCCGACACCGTGCGCTGCAACATTAGTATCCAGGGGATTTCAGAGTCGGTTCCTCCCTGCGTTGCCCTGGAGCTGGTGAACAGGATGGCGGCTTTTCTCCTTCCTCAGGCCCCAGCCGACCCTGACGTCTTTGACTCTGCTCTACGTCTCCGTAAATCTCTGATGGCTTCGGTAAATGAACCACAGGACGTTCTGGCAATAGCTCGGGACGTCCCCGTGAAGCTCCAACTTCTGTCCTTACCTGTGGCCATTGGTGTGGTCGTTTTTGAATCCATGTCGCTGTCTCTATTCAATGATCTTCCTTTTTCCACACTGGTGGCACAGCGCCGGTTTAAGGAGATGATGACACTCATCTGTGGGCAGCAGAGATTTGGTATAGTTGGGGGGCTGCTAGCTCCATCGTGCTCACCTCTAACAGGGTGCAGCATGTTGTGGCATCACCAAAAGAGGGGGTGGCCCTGTTGGCCTCTATGGGGGTGATTCGGGCTCCGGATTCCTCTGCACCTGACTGAGAAATGCTGTCTGGCGAACTTCTCTCTTTGTTTGCTCTCATTGTGATTTTTATAATACTGACGAGGCCTAACAAGGCCGAAACGATCGTCGGGGTTGCTGCACCTCTCGTGCAGGGTGACGTCCTTGGCAATCAGCACTGGCCATCCTCATTGGATGAGAGCAGACTGATTTGCATATGGAGCATTTATCCCTGTATTGGCACCAGCTAAAACCCTGTGAGACCTGAGCGGCCGCACCGTAGAGCAGCCACTAGTGCCGCTGCTCGTCCTCAGGATCCTCTCACCCCCCCCCTTTTCTCTTTTTAGAATACTGCAGACTTCTAATTTTTGTTTTTTTCTGAGGTTTTTTTGTTTGTACCAGCCATCATATACTGGAATTTTTATCCCCCTCCCCCACCTCTTTATTTTTGCTGACCCTTTATCGGTACTTGTGTTATCGCATAATTCTTTAATTGGGGTGTCGGACTCTTTTTCTTGTTTATGATGTTTTCCACATTAATCTGTTATTGTGTTTTTCTTTTTTGTGGTTGTTCTAGTTGGCTTTGAGCTGGACTTTGCGTGGATAAGTGGTTATCTTTTCAGAGACTGTTTATGTGACTTGATGGGGTTCTAGGGTCTCCCCCTTTTTTTTGTGTGGAAACATGGGTTGACCCAGGAGCGCCGATGGTCTGGCTACCATGGCTCCATCCATTCCCATTGGGCCTGGATCTCCCGGCAACGTGACCCCTTCCATTGACCTTTGGTCTCCTGTCAGGTCCCTGGAATGCGCCAGGAATGTCACCTAGAAAAGGGCAGTTCTCCACTGCTTTTTTTCTCCCTTCCCTGTAATTGTTGGGGGGTCTCCTTCCCTGGACCCTTGGCTTCATTTATTATGTCTCCCATTTTTGTTTTTGTGATTTCTTGCCAATGACCATTCACGCATATTATGTTGATACTCGAACTTGCTGACTTTGAGGAACCCTTTTCATATTTCTTATTTTGCGATGTATTAATAAGACTTTGTGTGTCGGTCCTGCGCGGCCGCTTTTCTATCTCACTTATTGTGATTTTACAAAATCATGATCAAAGAATTTTTTAAAATATAGATTTCACATAATGGGGGAAAATCCCTTCTTGCCCCCAGATGGCGTCAGATTTCTCCTTGGATCAAGCAGGTTTTACCCACATATTAAATATTATAACCCTTAATATTCTGTGTCTGCAGGAAGTCATCCAGTCTCTGACCCAACCACCTCAACAGGCAGAGAATTCCACAGCTTTATTGTTGTTACTTTAAAATAACCCTTCCTATGCTTTAGGCTGAATTTCCTTTCATCCAGTGTCAATAGGTGACCTCGTGTCCTGTGTTAGTCCTTGTCACGGACTCCTGGATACCCAGACTGGGTATCTCCACCAAAATGGTGGGAGCTGTGGCAATTGAGTTTTAATGTGGATAAGTGCAAGATAATGCACCTGGGACGTAAAAACCCAAGGGCTGAATATAGAATATTTGATACAGTCCTCAACATCTGAGGGTTGGGATTTAGGGGTCATTATTTCAGAGGATCTAAGGGTAAGTAGTCAATGTAATAGAGCAGCAGGAAATGCTGGCAGAATGCTTGGTTGTGTAGGGAGAGTATTAGCAGTAGGAAAAGGGAAGTGCTCATGCCACTGTACAGAGCACTGGTGAGACCTCACTTGGAGTACTGTGTGCAGTACTGGAGACCGTATCTCCAGAAGGATATAGACATCTTAGAGTTCAGAGAAGGGCTACTAAAATGGTGTACGGCTTGAAGGAGAAAAGTTACCAGAAAGGCTTAATGATCTTAACATGTACAGCTTGGAAAAAAGACGAGACAGAGGAGATATGATAGAAACATTTAAATACGTAAGGGAATCCACAAGGTAGAGGAAGGAGTATATTTAAAAGGCAACAAAGTAGCAAAACAAGAGGACATAGTCTTAGATTAGAGGGGCAAAGGTTTAAAAGTAACATCAGGAAGCATTATTTTACTGAGAGGGTGGTGGATACATGGAACAGTCTTCCAGTTGAAGTGGTAGAGGCCAAAACAGTAATTGAATTTAAGCAGGCATGGGATAGGCATAAGGCTATCCTAAACAAAAGATAAATCCAGGTAAAGTATCCATGTAATTGGGCGACTAGATGGGCCGAAAGGTTCTTATCTGACGACATTTTTCTATGTTTCTATGTTTCTATGTTTCTAAGAGGTGCTTCCTATGTTATGGACCACCAAATAGCTTCATGGGATTTCACCAATAACCAGACAGAACCGATTTTGGGAGTAGAAAACCAAAGACTGATTTTTCAAACTTAGGAAGACACTTTTAACAATTCTTAGGGACAACCCCCTCTGTGATGCATGAACACACCCAAGCCCACACTGAAGAAAAGGTGGGGAATTTCCCAGAAGATCCACCAGCTCCGGATTCCCCTATAGTCTAGTGGAATCAAGTCTCTTTTTAATAAAAAAAAACATCTGTTTCCAATTAGACAGGAGAGAGGGCAAAGGTATCCGAAAACCGCTCCACAGATCCAGCTACTTTCCGTGCCCTTACCGGGCCAAGCCCCCCCCAGCACCCACAACCAAGCCGTTCTCTGAGAAATAAAAAGCCCCTGCAACCTGGGCTCTGTCACATTACAACCCCCCACCGGCTCAATCCACACGGGTCAGCCTAGGGGATGTCGGGAGTAAAAACCCACTTACAAATCCGTTTGCCGAGAAACCCCATCTGCATTTCCATTTTGCTTTCCCGACCGATATTGTACGGTGAAGTTGTAAGGCTGTTGGGCAAGGCTCCAATGCAACAAGCACCCATTGTCACCCGAGACACGGTTGAGCCAAACCAAGGGGTTATGGTCAGCGAGCACCGTAAACGATCTTCCGTAAAGGTAGTGAAAGAGCGCTACCTCGGAATAACCCCCAGCGTCACCCTCTCTGTTCCCTGTCCACCATTTTAGATAGAAAATAGAACTGTATAAACTAACAGCTAAGTGTAGCCTCTAATAAACCTGATTTCTGCTGATTGAAGAATTACCTCTTCTTCCCCCCAGGTCTCTAACTCTAAGCCATAAAAGTTGCTTAATATATCGAGGCAGAAGGAATGATTAAATCCCATAGCTGGCCATATTTGTTTTGGAAGAATGATTCCCTTTTACAACCTTATTGACTAGACAGAGAATTCAGATCGTCTCGGGTGGGCTCAAGGGTCGTGTCTTTGAGGTGAACCTTGCTGACTTGCAAAATGATGAATAAAGTCCAATATGTATAATGAAGGTTGATATGGGAAGTGGGAGGATAACCTGGGGGGGGAATAAGGTGTGCATTTTTACTCGCCATGTATAAATTCTTTGTTTCTCTGTTGGCTCGGGACTTGAGCTTTGATTTGTGAGCAAGACTTGCAGCTCTCGTCCGGTACGGAATAAAACCTTTTTTCCTTTCCAGAATCAAGGCCTCCATCTGGCATTTCTTTTGTCGAGTCATTACCTAAATATCCAGTCAGATACCCATAACATTTCGACTGCAATTTCTTCAGGGCCCACACCAGTGCGAAGCACTTTCTCGATGGCTGCATACCCAATTTCCCTGGGCAGCAGCTTGCAACTAGGGATGAGCCGAACACCCAAATGTTTGAATTCGAACTCAATACAAGTCAATGGGACTCAAAATCCGATTTTTAGAGTGCCCTCCAAGAGGCATATATGCTAGATATTTGCCATAAAAGGTGTATGGGGGTCCGGGTAGTGCCCTGGGGGACAGGAAACAAGGACAAAAAGTAAAAAAAAAAAGTTTTTAAAGGGACAGTGAGTTTTCCATGAAATAAGGGTTAAAAATAAAAACGAAAAATTCCTTTAAATATCGTGCCTAGAAGGTCCCCATATCCTGCCCGTGAAGTGGCGGATTTCTAGGATGTATAGAAACACTTAAAAACAAAAAAATGACGTTTCAAATGACGGTAAATGCTTTTCCTTTAATCTATCCATAAACAACTGCTTGGGGCGGCAGTCTGTATGAAAAGACATTTTAGGACGCGCAGAAAAAGTTTAGTGATTTTTTGGCTAAATTATGGTGAAACTTATGCAGGCTTTGGTTGAAAGTAACAATAGGTGCTTTAAAATTGGGCCTTTAGCGTCGGCAACAGTGCCGTCACACAGTAAGCCCTCTGAGGATATGAATCTGGTACAGGCGTCAGTGGCAGTGCACCCAGATAGTGTGCCTTTGGTGCCAGGCCAGCAAGTGCATTCATACAGTAACCCCTCTGTGGTATTGTGGAAGAGTGCAGGGGTGGACCATGCGGTCCTATATTAAAAAGATATGAATCTGGTAAAGACGTCAGTGCAGCCAAATATTGTGCCTTTCATGGCAGCAAGTGCCTTCACACCGTAACCCTTTTGTGGAATTGTGGAAGAGTGCAGGGTTGGACCCTGCGGTTCAAAAAATTAAAATGATATAAATGTGGCACAGGCTTCAGTGCAGCCAAATATTGTGCCTTTCATGGCAGCAAGTGCCTTCACACCGTAACCCTTTTGTGGTATTGTGGAAGCGTTCAGTGGTGGAGGTTTTGTGAATACAGAAGACATCCCTGATCTATTCCGTTATGTCAGCATCAGGGGATTGATAGCTGCTGATCCAGGACTGATTCATTTTTATAAATGTCAGCCGGTCTACAGAGTCGGTGGACAGACGCACTCTTTTGTTTGTGACAAAACCTCCAGCGGCACTGAACGTCCTTTCAGAAAGCACGCTAGATGAAAGGCAGCCTAGTAGCTGCATAGTATATTGGCGAAGTTCTGGCCAGTGATCCAATCTCAACACCCAGTAGGGATGTGCGTTTCGGGTTTCGGAATTTCGGAATTTTCACGAAATTTCCCGATTCGTGCATTCGAATTCAGCCGATTTTACGAAAATTTTCAGAACCCGAATTTTCCGAAAGCGAAAAATTTACGAAACAAAACGAAAATTTGTTCGGAATTTTCGAATGGACTTGAAATGTGTAAAATCGAAATTTCATTTTCCTTCCATTCGTAATTTCGGCTCCATTCCTGATTTCAGTTCCATTTCAGTAATTTCGGACAACATATTTTTTGGTTATATCGCTGATTCTGTAATTTTGTACATCATTCCCATCTCAATGTATCCTTCTTGTAAAACATGAGAAATCTCAATGGCAGAATTATCGTATCGACAGAATTATCGTATCGACAGAAATATCGGATCCGAAAAACCATTAGTTTATGCCAAAACGAATAGACACTTTGAAACGAGGAGAACAGACGTTCCGAAAAACACGAAAATTTCCGAAATTACGAAAAAGTCGATACGAAAAAAGAAACGAAAACGAAACGAACCGAAATGGAAATCGGCCGAAACGTGCCGAAACGAAAATTTACAAAATACGAACGAACCGAACCGAAAAAAAAATCGGTGCACAAGTCTAACACCCAGTAAGCCAGTGGATCTGATCATCTGCTGGAAAGGTATCCAGGTCTGCCCTTGCCCCTAGGTCGTCCTGCACCATATGGTGAAGACGCTGGCAATGGGTGCCTACATTTGACGTCCCTGGGCGTCGTGGACTAAAAAAATCTAAAAAGGCATCACTCAAGCAGCCCCGGCCTTCACCACTATTCCTCTGATCATCCGCAGCCTCAGAAGCACCTGTGTAATCACTTGGTAACCTACCAGTGCCTGGAAAGGTGTTACACAAGTGTCGCTTTAGAGCGTCTTCAAGTTTTTTCATCCTGTGCTCCCTCTGTGTGGGCAGGATGAGCTCTGCAACTTTACCCTTGTATCGTGGATCAAGAAGGGTTGCCAACCAGTAATGATCCCTCTCCTTGATAGTACGAATCCTGGGGTCCTTTAGCAGGCTTTGCATAATAAGGGAGCCCATGCAGCGTAGGTTGGAGGTGGCATTAGCTTCCGAGTCTTCCTGCTCAATGAGGAGGATGACCCCGTCGTGCCCTTCCTCCTCCCAGCCACGTACTAGTCCTTGTGTTTCTTGGCACACAAAACCCTCCCTTGAGGAATCCCCACCTTCAATGCCCCCACTACTCAAATATTCCTCATCCTCCTCATCTCCTCCTGTCTGATCTGAGGAGGACCCGCTTGAATGCTGTCTGTTGAAAGACTGGGGCCTTCAGAGCTAGGGAAGGCCTCCTCTTCCTCCCGCTGCTCTGCCTCTAGAGCCACATCTATAATTCCCCGCAGAGTGTTCTCCAGCAGGAACACTAAAGGAATTGTGTCACTGATGCATGCACTGTCCCTGCTCACCATCCTCGTTGCCTCCTCAAATGGTGACAGTACAGTGCATGCATCCTTGATCATCAGCCACTGCGGGGGGGAAACAAGTTGACCTGAACCTGTCCTTGTGCCATACACAGGTACTCGTTGATGGCCCTCTGCTGCTTGTGCAGACACTGCTGCATTGCTAATGTCGAGTTCCACCTTGTGGGCATGTCAAAGATCAGACGGTTTGTGGGAAGGTGGAATTCTCTTTGAATTTCTGCCAGGCGAACACTTGCTGGGAATGACCGTCTGATGTGGCTGCAGACTTTTCTGGCCTGGCTGAGAAGCTCTGCCAGCCCTGGGTACCTGGTTAGGAAACGCTGTACCACCAGATTTAGGACGTGTGCTAGGCATGGTACATGCGTCAACTTACCCAGGCGTAGGGCGGAGAGAAGGTTGCTGCCATTATCACAGACGACCATTCTCAGCTGAAGCTGGTGTGGTGTTAACCATCTCTGCACCTGCTCCTGCAGAGCTGACAGAATTTCTGGCCCGGTGTGGCTCCTGACCCCTAAACAAACCAGCTCAAGCACAGTATGGCATCCTTTTGCTTGAGCCATTGCGTAGCCCCTGCCACGCGTCGGATTAACTGCCACTTCGCCAGAGACACAGAAGGAGGAGGAGGAGGAAGAGGGAGAGGTGGTGGTGGAGCAGACAGACCTCATACAAGCAGCTTTCTGGAGGCTTGGTGGATGAACAAGCTCCAGCACAGAGCACCGTCTTGGATCCCTCCTAGCTGCAATTAGTTACCCAGTGTGCCGTGAAGGAAATGTAACGGCCCTGTCCATGCTTGCTGGACCACGTGTCTAAAGTCACATGCACCTTGCTGCTGACTGCCTTTCCCAATGACTGGATAACATTGTCTTCCACGTGCTGGTATAGTGCTGGAATGGCTTTCCGTGAAAAGTAATGGCGTTTTGGAACATGCCACTGTGGTACAGCACATTCAAAAAATTCACTGAAGGGAGCAGAGTCCACCAGCTGGTAAGGCAGCAGCTGCAATGTGAGTAATTTTGCTAAGCTGGCATTTAGATGCTGTGCTTGGAATGGTTGGGACTAGGGATGCACCGATACCACTTTTTTAAGACCGAGTACGAGTACCGATACTTTTGTTCAAGTACTCACCGATACCAATTACCGATACTTTTATTTTATGTCATGGATATGCCCCCCTGCTCATGGATATGCCCCCCCTGCTCATGGATATGCCCCCTGCTCATGGATATGCCCCCCTGCTCCTGGATATGCCCCCCTTGCTCATGGATATGCCCCCTGCTCCTGGATATGCCCCCTGCTCATGGATATGCCCCCTTGCTCATGGATATGCCCCCTGCTCCTGGATATGCCCTCTGCTCATGGATATGCCCCCTTGCTCATGGATATGCCCCCCTGCTCATGGATATGCCCCCCTTGCTCATGGATATGCCCCCCTGCTCCTGGATATGCCCCCCTGCTCATGGATATGCCCCCCTTGCTCATGGATATGCCCAGCTGCTCATGGATATGCCCCCCTGCTCATGGATATGCCCCCCTTGCTCATGGATATGCCCCCCCTGCTCATGGATATGCCCCCCTGCTCATGGATATGCCCCCCAGCTCATGGATATGCCCCCCTGCTCATGGATATGCCTCCTGCTCATGGATATGCCCCCCCTGCTCATGGATATGCCCCCTCTGCTCATGGATATGCCCCCTGCTCATGGATATGCCCCCCAGCTCATGGATATGCCCCCCTGCTCATGGATATGCCCCCCCTGCTCATGGATATGCCCCCCTGCTCATGGATATGCCCCCCAGCTCATGGATATGCCCCCCTGCTCATGGATCCCCCACTCTCCGCTCATACTTACCTTCCTTCAGCGCCGCCAGTAAAGTCTTTGCGCGCGCGCTCCTTGGAAGGACCCCAGCCGCGACCACGTGGGACCATGTGATCGCGGCTGGGGTCCTTCCAACGAGCGCGCGCGTGGAAACTTTCCCGGCGTTGCTGAAGGAAGGTAAGTATGACCGGAGAGCAGCTGCAGGGCCTGTCCGAATGCTCTATCGGCATTCGGACAGGCCCTGCAGCTGCTCACTTTGTTTAATACTTACCTTCCTTCAGCGATGCCGGGAAAGTTTCCGCGCCGTGCTCGTTGGAAGGACCCCAGCCGCGATCACATGGTCCCACGTGGTCGCGGCTGGGGTCCTTCCAAGGAGCGCGCGCAAAGACTTTACCGGTGGCGCTAAGGAAGGTAAGTATTAAACAAAGTTAGGAGAGCAGCTGCAGGGCCTGTCCGAATGCCGATAGAGCATTCCGACAGCCGCCGCAGCCCCTCTGATGCCGGCAAGCCGGCTCAATGCCGGCTTCCGGTATCGGAAAAAAATATCGGGGGTACTGCACGAGTACCAAGTACTCCTGCAGTACCCGGTATCGGCACCGATATCGATACTAGTGTAGCGCTCACTCCCGGAGGAGCCGCTGAAAATGAACCACGGGTCAGTCTCCCCGCACTAGGGAATAAATATACTCCAACACGCTGAGCAGTTTTATAATTTAAAAGGTTTACTAAAAGGTTTGCAGCTCTTGAGACACGGTATATGCAGGAAGCTTTACAGTACTTTCGTAACACGATAAACGCGTAGCGGTAAAAGAAACGAAAACACGAGGGCTTCGTATTTTCGGAAAAAAAACCCCGACCGAGCAGAAAATTAAAAGATACGAAATTCGAAGAAAAACCACGTAGCGGGACACAATAAAATACACAGTTCTCGTATCACGGTAAATGCGCAGCAGGAACCAAAAAAACCGGAAAGTTGTTCAGAATGTAACTTCAACTTTGCCCCCTTGTATGGATTTGGAAAAAAGGAAACTGAGTCCTGCACAGGTTAAGTCCCAGAACGTGAAGTGATATGTATTTGTGTGTGTAGGGTACCCGGGTACTTTTCAACTGGCCAGTAAGTTTTCTTTAACGATGTCTTCGACTAGTCAGTTGGGGCCCTGTGGGTTTTAGAAGGAAAACAGCAGCGTACGTTCTTATTTACACACGGCCTTGGGGGGCCTCTCACCCATCCAGCGCAAGCTTGAGGTTCCGCTGACCCAGGACGTCTCTCCGCTCGATGCTGACTGGGGACGCCGACCACCGGATCTGTTGTCTGGCCTTCTGTTGATCAGCCGCGACTCAGCCAGCTTACCGCCTGCTCCCCGCTTCAATCGACCGCGGTACTCCTTACTCGAGGGGTCTTCTCTCCTCAGCACTGCACTCGGATGATATAGATGGTGATGTCTGTCTCCCGCAAGGCTGGGTGACCCAATCCTAAGGCCCAATCCACTCTGTCTGCGCTCCGGCCTATCTTTTGGTCTCTCCTTCTCTGTATGCATCCGCTCTCCTCTGCTCCCTGGCGCGCTCTGCCTGTTCTCCACGAGGTGCAGGATGTACAGGCTCTCCACAAACCCACCCACTCCTGTTTCTTCGCAAAGCATGCATGGACATGTAGTTCAAGTGTCCAGGGTCTTTAATCGTGATAGTCTCCATCTTGTGGCCAAAAATGGGTACTGCCACAGTAAACTTTAACACATCGCTACACTCTCCCCCTCCTAGAACTCTTGGGTCTCTCCAAGGAGGTACAACAGTTACATTATCTTTTTACAATATGCACACAGTTTATACAGCATATACAGGTTCAGCAGCATACATGCAGTGGGTTAGAAACACTTTCTCAAGCTGACTCATGTTCTGGGCTACCTCAGCTAACATAGCAGACACTTCGGGCAATCTCTGCACAGTGGTGATGGCCTCTTCAGTGCTATGTCCTGGTGAGTCATAGGTAAGTCGCTGGGGCGGTCGGATAGAGCGTTTTTGTTCAGGCTCCTTCCGTTCCTCTTCAGGTGGAAGTACTATGGGTGTAGGCTCAGTCCTTATGTCTTCCACTGGAGCAGACACTTCCTCCGAGTACGATCCCTCCAGGGAAGGCATAGAACTATAGTCGTAAGGCTCGTCTTCAGGAACTACAGGGTCTCCAACAGTATCGGGACCCTTAATGGAAGTTCAAGGGTTTCAGGGAGTTCCATATTCTCGGGGAATTCCCACTGAAATTCAGGAGCTTCAGCCCTCAAGTTACTTTCCCACTGACAAGGAACTGGGACGACCTCTTCAGGTTCTGGCGAGCGCATCCAATCTAAACAGAAACTCTCTTCGTCACTGTCTCTTTCGCTCTCTCCACAACCCGAGTCTGTTGAGACCGAGTAACAGGAGGGACACGTGGAGCATGCGGATTCGTCGGAGGAAGTTCGTTTTCCACTGGTATCCTCACAGCCTCTCTCAAAGGTAACAAGTGATTTCGGTGCCAATTCTTGAGGGGACCAGCCTTTCCATCAGGGCGAATCTGATACACCGGCAGAACCTGGCAGTTGTTTGCAACAATGTAAACCTGAGAACTCCATCTATCCGCCAGCTTGTGTCTCGCAGCAGCACCCAAATTCTTTAACAGAACCCTATCACCGGGTTGTAGATCCTGTATTCGAACCTTCAAATCATAGTTCTTCTTGTTCCTTTGCTCCCTATACCTGAAGTCAAACGGGCCTGTTCAAACGCAGAAGCCAGATTCTTCCGAAGTCTATCCACGTAGTTTCTATGAGAAGCTACCGACGTCTGGTCTAGAGATAACCAAATGCCAAATCAACCGGCAGTCGAGCTTCTCTTCCGAACATAAGACGGTACGGTGAATATCCTGTTGCATCACTCTCCGTACTGTTATATGCATGCACCAGAGTAGCTATATGACGACTCCAACTCTGCTTCTCTACATTAGACAAAGTCCCCAGCATGTTTAGCAGCGTGCGATTAAACCTTTCAGGCTGAGCATCACCCTGAGGGTGGTATGGCGTAGTTCGAGTCTTTTGAATTCCAACAACTCCAGCAATTGCCCGACCAATCTACTTTCAAAGTCTCTTCCCTGATCAGAGTGTATTCTTCTTGGCAGGCCGTAATGAACAAAGAACTTTTCCATCAGCACCTTCGCCACTGTGTCGGAGCGCGTTGGTCTTTTGTAGAAAAAGCTTGGGCATAACGGGTGAAATGATCAGTCACTATCAAAATGTTCCCTTGCCCACTAGCATCCGGCTCTAAGCACAGGAAGTCAATGCACACCAAATCCATGGGTCCCTGACTCTGTAGATGGCTCATTGGAGCAGCTCGGGTTGGTAGAGTTTTCCTCTGAATGCACCTCAGACAGGAATGGCAGTAACTCTCAACTTCAGCCCTCATGCAAGGCCAATAAAACCTATCTCGCACCAACTTAAAAGTTCTCTCAGCACCCAAATGTCCATGCTCATCATGTAATGATCGCAACACACTCTCCCTGTGTTTAGTGGGGAGAAATAACTGTTGAATCTCTTCGGAATTGTCGAGGGGCCCCTTCGGTAGACCACCCCATCCAACATCTTCAACCGCTCCCACTCTTTGTAAACCAATCTGGCTCCATCCGGGGAATTGGTTAACAGAATCTCTCGCTGGTTTGCAGTCAGGGCCTTTATGGTCAATGCAATCAAAGGGTCTCTAGCTTGATCCGCTTTCAGGTCCTGCTTGGAAAAGGTAGGTAGATTTTCATCCCTCAATTGCGTAGGGTTACAGTAGAACTCAGGAACAGCCGCGGCCATGACTCCTATGGCCTCCGCTTCAACTCCTCCCTTGACCCCGCGTTCTGTTCCTTGACACAAAGCTTGCACCCCGTCTGGAGTCACCTGAGTCCATTCTGTAGTGTAGGGTCTTCTCGACAAAGCATCAGCATCTCGATTGTTCACCCCAGGGCGATACTTCAGGCTGAACCGAATCCCGGACGAGCCCCCACGTGTAGCGCTCACTCCCGGAGGAGCCGCTGAAAATGAACCACGGGTCAGTCTCCCCGCACTAGGGAATAAATATACTCCAACACGCTGAGCAGTTTTATAATTTAAAAGGTTTACTAAAAGGTTTGCAGCTCTTGAGACACGGTATATGCAGGAAGCTTTACAGTACTTTCGTAACACGATAAACGCGTAGCGGTAAAAGAAACGAAAACACGAGGGCTTCGTATTTTCGGAAAAAAAACCCCGACCGAGCAGAAAATTAAAAGATACGAAATTCGAAGAAAAACCACGTAGCGGGACACAATAAAATACACAGTTCTCGTATCACGGTAAATGCGCAGCAGGAACCAAAAAAACCCCGGAAAGTTGTTCAGAATGTAACTTCAACTTTGCCCCCTTGTATGGATTGGAAAAAAGGAAACTGAGTCCTGCACAGGTTAAGTCCCAGAACGTGAAGTGATATGTATTTGTGTGTGTAGGGTACCCGGGTACTTTTCAACTGGCCAGTAAGTTTTCTTTAACGATGTCTTCGACTAGTCAGTTGGGGCCCTGTGGGTTTTAGAAGGAAAACAGCAGCGTACGTTCTTATTTACACACGGCCTTGGGGGCCTCTCACCCATCCAGCGCAAGCTTGAGGTTCCGCTGACCCAGGACGTCTCTCCGCTCGATGCTGACTGGGGACGCCGACCACCGGATCTGTTGTCTGGCCTTCTGTTGATCAGCCGCGACTCAGCCAGCTTACCGCCTGCTCCCCGCTTCAATCGACCGCGGTACTCCTTACTCGAGGGGTCTTCTCTCCTCAGCACTGCACTCGGATGATATAGATGGTGATGTCTGTCTCCCGCAAGGCTGGGTGACCCAATCCTAAGGCCCAATCCACTCTGTCTGCGCTCCGGCCTATCTTTTGGTCTCTCCTTCTCTGTATGCATCCGCTCTCCTCTGCTCCCTGGCGCGCTCTGCCTGTTCTCCACGAGGTGCAGGATGTACAGGCTCTCCACAAACCCACCCACTTCCTGTTTCTTCGCAAAGCATGCATGGACATGTAGTTCAAGTGTCCAGGGTCTTTAATCGTGATAGTCTCCATCTTGTGGCCAAAAATGGGTACTGCCACAGTAAACTTTAACACATCGCTACACTAGTATCGGTATCGGTGCAACCCTAGTTGGGACTATATTTTTCTTACGCTGCAGCAGCAGCTGGGGAAACGTAATCTGACTGCAGAAATCTTCAGCTGATGGGATGCTGTCACATTGTGAGGAAGGAGCTGGTACATACATTACTGTAGCATCATCCCTGTCAGTGGAGGTTGAAGGCAATGACATGGCAGGACATACAGTAGGGGTAGAGACAGATGAGGAGGAGGAGGACCTACGCAAAGTTTTGCGCCAACGGGATGTGTGGCAGTTGGTCATATGTCGCCTCAAGCACGTGGTACCCAAGCGTCCGGTGTCTTTCCCACACTTGAGCCTCATCTGACATAGATTACAAATAGCAACGGTGGGGTCTGCTGCACATTTCCTAAAGAACTCCCAGACAGCAGAGTTCCTGGATGTGTGCTTTGAGACAACAGCGTTGTGCACCTGAGCAGCTCTGACATCTAATGCCTTGGACTGGCTAGTGCTACGGTTGGTCATAGAGGATGTTGTGCTGCGTGTTTGTTGTGCCTCCTCCTCCTCACTTGACTCCTCTGTTCGATCAGGCACCCAGGTGGAGTCAGTGACCTCATCATCATTGTCTTCATCTCCCCCTATCTCCTCGTCACTGGAGCCAACTTGGCAGTATGCTGCAGCTGCTGGGGCAACATGAGTGCCAGTTATTTGTGTGTCATCACTGGCACCCCCTTGCTCTAGGTTGATTATACTCCCTTCCTCAACCTCAGAGATTGAATCAGAGCACTGTACTTGCTGCGCATCCTCAAGCAGCATGTCACTGTCACTGTAGTCAAACAATTCAGCTGACTCCTCCGTGTGTGATAGTGAGGCTACAGCAGGAGTAGCTGTGGATATGGAGGCTGCATTAGATGCTTTGACAGCTGAGGTGGACTGTAAAGCACTACAAGCCTGGCCTGCAGAGGACTCGGAGGATGAGGATGGCCTGGTTAGCCAATCCACCAAATCCTCTGTATGTTGCTGCTGCTTAAGACGGCCAGCACCAGTTAGAAAGGACAAGCGTGCCCCTGCAGAGGATGCACCACGTCCACCACGACCAGAGGCACAGTCTCCCGACACAGGGGCTGCTTGCCCTCTTATCTGTGTCTGGGAGCGTCTGCCTGTCCTTTTTGGTCTTTCTGACATGGTGAGTGATATATAGATTAAATATATACAGAACTCTGATTCAACTCTGGTATAAAGATTAAAGATTTCCAGAACTCTGGTATAACTCAGTGAGACACCCTGATAGCGGTCAGCCAGTGACAAGACACAGATTACAATTCCCAGAAACCTCCTATAAATCAGTGAGACCCCCTGATGGGTGCCAGTGACAAGACACAAATTACGATTCTCAGAAATCTGCTACAAGTCAGTGAGACCCCCTGATAGGACCCCCTGATAGCTGGCAACAGTGACAAGACACAGATTACAATTCACAGAAATCTGCTAGAAGTATGTGGGACCCCCTGATAGCTGACAGTGAGAAGACACAGATTACAAATCTCAGAAACCTCCAATAAATCAGTGAGACCCCCTGATGGGTGGCAGTGACAAGACACAGATTAGAACAATTCCCAAATATTTGTAGAAATTACTGACCCCCAAAATACTGCGTGGCACTGGCTGTGACAAGACACAGATCACCTCAGTTCCCAGATATTTTATAGAAATTACTGACCCCCAAAATACTGGGCGGCACTGGCTGTGACAAGACACAGATCACCTCAATTCCCAAATATTTTGTAGAAATTACTGACCCCCAAAATACTGTGTGGCTGTGACAAGACACAGATCACCTCAATTCACAAATATTTTGTAGCAATTACTGACCCCCAAAATACTTGCTGGCAGTGACAAGACACAGATCACCTCAATTCCCAGATATCTTAGAATAGAAATTACTGACCCCCAAAATACTGCGTGGCACTGGCTGTGTGACAAGACACAGATCACCTCAATTCCTAGATATTTTGTAGCAATTACTGACCCCCAAAATACTTGCTGGCAGTGACAAGACACAGATTACAACAATTCCCAGATATTTTGTAGAAATGAGACCCCCCAGTAGCTGGTGGCAGACTGGCAGTGAGAACACACACTAACACAACAACAATCTCCTCTCAAATCTCCTCTCAAAAGCATGCTGAAGCGCTGTGTGAAACCTTATATAGTGTGCTGCGGGACTTTTGCCCAATCAGGACTCTGAGTCGTGATTGGCATAGTCTTGAACCGGTCTTGCACCTAAACTGTGGTCAGAGGCAAGGCTGTAGCCAATTACAAGCTTCAGGCCAGTGGAAAAGTGCATTGTGGTACAGTGTGGTGCATTGTGGGCGAACACGCGGTGAACACGCGGAAATGTTCGTAGTTCGCGAACATGCAAACAGGCTATGTTCGATGCGAACTCCGAACCGATCGAACCGAACAGCTCATTCCTACTTGCGACTGATTTAGGCCACCAGGTGTTCACTGTCTTCGGTCCCCACTTGGCTCAGAACTGCTCCCAACTCAAAAGTAGAGGCACCTGTATGAACACAAAATCGTTTGTTGGGGTCAGGAGTAGCTAGTATGTGTGCAGAAACCAGCGCCGCTTTGAGGTGTTGGAAAGCGGCCTCGCACTCTGGGGACCACAAGACCTGATGGGGAAGATTCTTTTTTGTCAAGGCGGTAAGGGGATTATCCCATCACACTAGTCAGGGACAAACTGTCTAATACCCTGCCAAGACCTGGGTCTTTGTTCGAGGGGCGGGGGGAGTTGGCTACAGCCTGAACCTTAGCAGGTTCGGGGCATTGTCACCCACAGCCCACCCGATGCCTGAGGTACTGGACCTCAGACATCCCTATGTTGCATTTGTCTGGCTTAAGGGTTAGCCCTGCTGCTCTAATGCGGTCTAACACAAAACCTAGATGAACCAGATGTTCAACCCAGGTATCACTGTAGATTGAGATGTACAGATATGCACAGGCATAGTTCTGGAGGACATCAATAAGTCGGTCTACCATCCTCTGGAACGTCGCCAGAGCGTTCTTCATCCCAAATGGCATGACCCTGAACTGGTACAGGCCGAATGGGGTGATGATTGGAACATCCAACTTCGGAATAGCTTAGGTGTCCAGGCGAATCTGCCAGTATTCTTTACATAGGTCAAGGGTAGCCAGGAATTTTCCCCAAGCAATGCGGTCCAACAGCTCATCCACAGTCCGCATTGATGCGTTGCACCTCGACCTTCCGCAAGCGAGTGGCATCAGTGATGATCTGGGTAATCACCTCCTGTGTTGGGGTAGTACCTTATAATGATAACCGCCACTGGACATCTCAATGTAGGTTGGTTAGCTCAGTACTTTCTTTGACTGTAGCGCTAGAGCTCTCTTGGACCCGGTCACCCTCCATCAGCTCTGTAATCAGGGTTGCCTTGGATTTGTTGCTGGCAATCAATCCCTGAGCTTGTAGTAAGTCCTTAAGGGTACTTCTCTTCAGTCTGCTGTACGAATGCTCCATCCTCTGTGCTCCCGGTGTTGGTTTGGATGTCCAAAGTGAACAGAAGCATCCAATACAATATACAATGGGCCATATTACATAGTTGGCGCTAACTTAACCAGAGCTGTTGTAAACTTCCCAGAGCCATTATAGCCTATGGAGGTTTTCAGTTTACAACAGCTCTGGTTACGTTAGCACCAACATTGTAATACTGCCACGTGTGTATGGTAAGCGCCCACAACATGTACCACCACCTAAATCCCAAAGCTTAGCCAGATAACTAGTGGTTTCCCCTAAACCAATGAGCAAAGAATAGTGTACCTATCTGGTTAGCGTGATAAGTCGCTCCCAGGATTCAGATGGCTCCCGTATATGGCCTCCTCCACATGGGTATATATATAAAAAAAGAATCAAAATACATATATTGGTACAGTATGTCACAATATTATATGAATTCGATGTAGTTGTTTCACTCACAAATCTAGAGCCCTATAACTGGCTCTGAGCGGGTCAACGCCTCTGGGTATTTTTCAGGGACCATCCAAGGCACTCAACACCTTGTTTAAACAATCTCTCCCCACAGCAGTAGATATGGAAGGAAGATGAAAAGAAAGCTCTCCTTGTGCAGATCCACTACATATGTATTACTTTGTATTTCTGTAACTGTAACACTTCAATGTTCTTGAACCCAGGACATACTTGAAAACGAGAGAAATCTCAATGTGTCCTTCCTGGTAAAATCCTTTATAAATAAATAAATAAATATGTGTCATGCATAAACAATAGTTCCAACAATTTCAAACTCACACTTGGTGGAGCTTATTCTAGCTCTGGGTATTGCGCCTATGGATTTATTGGATAGGTCAAACCCAAAAAGATCTCCACAGTGGTCTGGACCTCGTCTTGAAAAAATCTTTTAGTAAAAAAACAAAATTAAAAAAGCTGTATATACATCCAGCAAAGTAATAAAATTAAGCATAGAGAAACCCGTTATGGGTTTAGTGTGAAAAGGCGCTTTAAAAATTGTATTGATATTGGGATAATATACTTGAGAGCAGCTCACTATTTGAGTGTATCCTTCACTCCAAAAATCAGATATAAAAGAGACACTTTACAGTGAAGAAGGAGCGCTTAAGGATTAGACAGAATCACACATATAATAAACAGAAAAAGCTCGTTTTCGTTATCTTTATCGAGATAGTCCTAGATCTGTTAAGGACCGTCGATCTCTAAAAGAGACAAAAAGAAAATCTCATTGCATAGTATTATATGTACACCAAAATATATCAAAGGAAAGAGATCTCCACTCACAAACAGGGAGTCTGCAAGACTCCAAGTGTATTCCTTTAAGCCTCTTCTGGGAGGCTCCTCCCATCAACAGGAAAGAAACTTTCAATAATTTTCTTTTTTTTCTTTTCTATTTTTTCCTTTCAAATTTGATAGTAGCTTGAGACCAGAGGTGTATTAAGATCTCGAGACAAAAACCAGATATAGCATAATACCGCAGGTAAATGAGAATAAAAATTGAAAGAAGTTACACTCACGTGTCAAAGAGCCTCTATCGAAAGTGGCTCTGTATAAGCGCCTGGGACCACTTGTCTGAGGGGGTCTATCCTCAACTTTTGTTGGCTGCTGGATTCCACCTCCGTTGCAGAGTATTATGGATCAAGGGTGCAGAACAGCAGGGACAGTGAAATAGGAAATAATAAAAAATAAATAATAAATAATAAAAAATAATAAATAAATAAATGTTAAAAGAAATAAATTTATTTTAAAGAGGTGAATGTAAATAGTTACATACCCATTAAAAGCGATCATTACTCCCCTTGGTTTAAGGCGATACCGAAAGGCCAGATGGTAAGAGTCATGAGAAATTGTACTGACACTGAACAATTTCTCATTCAATCACAGAAATTAATTAAAGATTTCAAAGAAAAGGGCTATAGAGAGGACACCTTGATAAATACCCGAGAAGAAATCCAAAAGATGGATAGAGCAACTCTCCTGACATATAAAAAACGAGAGAAAAATCTAGGAGAAGATGTCCCTCTTATTTTGGACTATAATATGAACAATAGGAGAATTAAAAAATCAATAGAAAAACATTGGCCCATTTTAAAAAGGGACCCTATTCTTAGTAAAATCTTACCGGAAAAACCTTGAATTATCTATAGAGGAAGTAAACCAATTAAAATGGAGTTGGTCCATAACCATCAAAGATATAAGATATGATAAAACAATCATAAATAAAAATCTGTTTGGTCTACTCCCAGGTTTCTATGGTTGTGGACACTGCATTTCATGCAGAAAAACTGGCAATAATAAGAGACTAATTAAAAACTTTGAGTCTTCAGAAAAAACACAATATAAGATTAAAGAATTTATTACTTGTCTGTCCACCCATGTGATATACGCGCTGGAATGCCCATGTGGGCTACAATACGTAGGTCAGACTTCGAGAGCTCTTTACATTAGGATAAACGAACATCTATGTAATATTGTGAGAGGATATGCAAAGCATAGTGTGTCCGTACATTTTACAGATATCCATCAATGTAACCCAAGAGGGATTAAATTCTGGGCAATTGAGAAAGTCAAAAAGAACTGGCGAGGAGACAATCTGATTGAGAAACTAATTAAAACAGAGATGAGATGGATCTTTGTTCTGGACACTATGACCCCTAGGGGAATGAATGTAGATTTCGAAGTTTGTCATTTTTTATGATTTTAATTATTTCCATTTTAATTATGCGGATATTAGAGCATATTTTTCAGATAATGAATTTGAAGATAAATTATGCAATCAATTCTAGGTAATATTATCTGATATAGACTGCTCTTTCATCCTTTTCTGGATGCTCTTAAGGTACGATCTGTTCGGGCTAATTAAGTTTTTTTACTCATCCCCCAAGTACAGAAATGTAACGATTTTCTGTTACAGTTGAAGTTATAATCATAGACCTTTGATTTTATAGATGAGATCTGTGTTTATGAGGACTGGCCGGCTATATACATAACAAGATCAAATTGCGCGCTAGACAAGAATGTTCTTTCTCTGATTTTTCTCTATATGTGCGTTCAATCACTTCCGTTGCTTTTTTCTGAATGTCTGCCGTTGCGATAATTGAAATCCACGCTTCGAACGACTCCATGCTAATAACGAAAGTGAAATTGTAAACATCCGGCTGCAGACCCGGAAACGGAAGTACTCTACACGGAAGTCAATCAACAACCTATGGAACGCAGGTGAACCGCACGCCGGACACATGCGGTTTCAAATGGACATAGACTATATAAGGGGAAAGATGCCCCCCGGGGGGACAATTTCGACTGAGGAAGCCTACAGTAGTAGGCGAAACGCGTCTCGACCTTACATCTATGCCATTTTGGTGTTATTTTACAATAAATTTATTTCTTTAACATTTATTTATTATTTTTTATTATTTATTTTTTATTATTTCCTATTTCACTGTCCCTGCTGTTCTGCACCCTTGATCCATAATACTCTGCAACGGAGGTGGAATCCAGCAGCCAACAAAAGTTGAGGATAGCCCCCCTCAGACAAGTGGTCCCAGGCGCTTATACAGAGCCACTTTCGATAGAGGCTCTTTGACACGTGAGTGTAACTTCTTTCAATTTTTATTCTCATTTACCTGCGGTATTATGCTATATCTGGTTTTTGTCTCGAAATCTTAATACACCTCTGGTCTCAAGCTACTATCAAATTTGAAAGGAAAAAATAGAAAATTATTGAAAGTTTCTTTCCTGTTGATGGGAGGAGCCTCCCAGAAGAGGCTTAAAGGAATACATTTGGAGTCTTGCAGACTCCCTGTTTGTGAGTGGAGATCTCTTTCCTTTGATATATTTTGGTGTACATATAATACTATGCAATGAGATTTTCTTTTTGTCTCTTTTAGAGATCGACGGTCCTTAACAGATCTAGGACTATCTCGATAAAGATAACGAAAACGAGCTTTTTCTGTTTATTATATGTGTGATTCTGTCTAATCCTTAAGCGCTCCTTCTTCACTGTAAAGTGTCTCTTTTATAAAGTAATAAAATTAACCAGGAGCCTCTTGTGCCAGATGTTGTGTGTTGGGGGCAATGATTTGAGGGCGATTCCATGGGAGGTACATGGTGCAGGTCATGAAGTTTGATCTAGGACACTTTTGGGGACTCCCCCTGTGGTCCTGCTTGTTTGGTCTGAGATGGTGCCTAGACTGGTCTGAGTATGTTTTCAGATGGTTTGGGTGATCCAAGGACCTAATCTCTGTGTATTAATGGAGGACTAGCTGCTAGGGTTTACTGGGCAGTCAGGGTTACATTGGTTGAGGAAAAAGTTGATTATAAAGAGATGGTTGAATTTAAAGCTGGGGTGGGGGAGAGGGGTAAGGTTTTCAGGTTTGGACGGGTATTTGAAGGTTGGCAATTCAGGCTTTTACAGCTTTGTCTTCTTAATTTCTTTATTTCTGTCTCCTGGCCTTCACATTTGTGGACATGTGGAATAGTCTTAATATTTTATAGAACTTGGAGGGCGTGGCCGACAGCAGCAGTGATTAGACGTGTTCCGGCAGAGCTCTGTAAATATAACCCTATTTTTGGGGTTTTTAGTGACTTTTTTCTCAATCCTTCACCTTCTGCCCTGCTTTTACTTTGCCTGTCATCGGGAGGAAGTGTTCCGGAGCCCGATTCCCCCCCTCTCCGGACATGAGAGACGTTCGGGCCTGTTTTCCTACAGGCGCCGTTTGCGGCCTGTGGTTGTCACTGAAGCCTGTTGTTGCTTACCACCTGCGCCCCCTACTTCACGGCTCCTGGATTGGGAAGAGAGGCAAAGGCAGCGGGGTTGCGGCTGACCCTGGCACCCCGGACATTCGGATCTCACTGGGTGGGGGTCGAGGCCGGCGATTACCGCTGTGGACCTGCCCGGCCCTGTGGAGGATAACCCTGCAGGAGAGGAAGCAGAGGACCTGTCGCCTGACCCGCGGGCATTGGCACCTGAGATGACGGAGGAAGATCTCCCAGCCACAAGGAGAGACATTCGTACCTTACTGGCAGATGCTAGGTCTGCTTGGCAGTCGAAGCTACAGTCCCTCGATGTCAGCCTTACTGCTACCCAGGCTCAGGTGGGAGAGATCCAGGCACGCACTCAGGAGTTGGAGGGAGTGCAGGCCACGACCTCATCTCTCCTGCTCGCACTCCAGAAGCAGGTCAGCGGCTTGCAGTCGACAGTGATGGCCCTGGAAACGCGACACCGGCGGAGGAATCTCAAGCTTCGGGGTATTCCGGAGACTGTTTGTGATCCTGACTTACTTTCCTACACTAATCGGTTTGTTTTGGCCGTCCTCCCCACCCTGTTAGTCCCTATGGGCTCTGTGCTGTCAGCCATCAGAATCCGAAAGGCAGCTATGACACCGGCGACCACGATGGAGGAGGCGGACATCTTTCTACAGGAGCTGGGTCTGGTCGCCCCTATGTTGGGAAGAGACGATGTGGACCTGACGATTGCTTCCCCCTCTTCTTCTTCTTCTTCTTCGAGAGAGCCGGACTGAGCGACGTAGTCTTTCCCACGGGACACCATTGGTGTTTTCTTGGCCCGAACCAAAGCTTTCTTTTTCTGTGACACCTCACCCCTACTGATAGTGTGTTCCCCCTTAATTGAGGTCCCTTTACGATAGTCACCCGGCTGGGGACTTCATTTTTTCTCCAGAGACTCTTATTCTGTAATATTTGTTGAGGACTGAGACTCATGCTGCGCCCTTTTATTTATCCCCTTTTTAATGCCCTACCTTTTAATTTTTATCGGTGCTCTACCGGCTGCGATGGTGTGTCTCCCTTGCCTCCCCTCTTTCCCCCCTCCCCTCTCTTTTTTTTTCTTTTTTTTGGCAATTCTGGGTAGCCTATGAGTTGTGCCACCACAACATTATTTGACGTGATTGGCCCTCAGGACCCGGGCCTCATGACATTATCTCTCCATGGCCTCCTCCGGGAGTGTGCCAGGAGTGTCACGGTGATGGCCTTTGCCATCCCCCCCCTGTCCCCTCCTCCTTTTTTTTTCTCTCTCTTCTTTTTATTTTTTTCTCCCCCCCCTTTGGGTCACCATCTTAACATTTGAGCTGCACCTTTCACCCTCCCCCGTTTCTTTACCCTTTTGTTACAGTGCGCTTCGCATGTTAATATTGCGCCGCCCTACGAGGCCCTTTTCTCATGTATGATGACTTGATGATATTATTGCAAAATAAAATTGTTAAATTCAAAAATATTTTATAGAACTTTTACCGGCTGGATGGAGTAGAGGTAACCTCACTGCTCTATAACTGTGGAGACACAGGTTGGAATCCCAGCAAGAGCTCCTCTCCAGTAAGTGTCCTTGAGCGAGACCCCTAACGGTACATACTCCCCAACCACACAATATCGGCCGTGGAGTCCAGTGGTAACATTTCTACCCTTTGAACGTGGAGAAGCAAGTCAAATCCCGCTCAGCACATTCCAATACAACTGTGGAGAAGCAAGTCCCGACTTTATGAGAAGGTTCAACCTAACCACCAGGTCGCTGATCTACAATCATGGAAAGATGTCTCGATCCCTTCAGAAGACGCCACCAGCGAGTGTCCTTGGGCAAAACACCTAACGATATGGATGCGTCAACCTCGCAAAATACTTGTACATCTCATAGAAACATAGAAACATAGAAAAATGTCGGCAGATAAGAACCTTTCGGCCCATCTGGTCGCCCAATTACATGGATACTTTACCTGAATTTATCTTTTGTTTAGGATAGCCTTATGCCTATCCCATGCCTGCTTAAATTCAATCACTGTTTTGGCCTCTACCACTTCTACTGGAAGACTGTTCCATGTATCCACCACCCTCTCAGTAAAATAATGCTTCCTGATGTTACTTTTAAACCTTCGCCCCTCTAATCTAAGACTATGTCCTCTTGTTTTGCTATTTTGTTTCCTTTTAAATATACTCCCTTCCTCTACCTTGTGGATTCCCTTTACGTATTTAAATGTTTCTATCATATCTCCTCTGTCTCGTCTTTTTTTCCAAGCTGTACATGTTAAGATCATTAAGCCTTTCCTGGTAACTTTTCTCCTTCAAGCCGTACACCATTTTAGTAGCCCTTCTCTGAACTCTCTCTAAGATGTCTATATCCTTCTGGAGATACGGTCTCCAGTACTGCACACAGTACTCCAAGTACTCATAGATTGTAAGTTCTTGGGAACAGGGACCCCCTGAATCAGCCCGTATCATCCATGTGTGGTATTCCAATGTATTAACCCCTTGTATACTGATTCTGTAAAGCGCTGAAGAATATGTGTCGCCATACAAATAAAGGAGAAAATAACTAGAAGTGAAGGGAGTAAGTGGAGCTGATAAAAGGTGCATATTGTCCCTCAAACGGAGAAGAATTCCTGAAAACACATAGGAACATCTGAAGGCACTCAGGAACTCTGGCCAATCACCTCCTCATCGCTCACAGTAATGGTTCATTTTTATGGCCTGGTTTTATGGAAAATACACGTTTTAATGTCCTGATAGTGAAGAATTCTCTGGGATCAAAACCCAGAATCTCAAAGCATCTCCTCTCACTGTAACCTAAGAAGAGGAAACCAAGCAAGATGAAAAGTCTGGGAAGGTGACATAACCGACAGCTCATCTCCTGGAGCAGCTGAAAGGATTTCACACCAGGACACAGTTTCACACCAGGACACATCTTCTCACGCCTGGACATCCTGTGCTTCTGGGGCAGATAAGCCGGTCTTTATTGTCCTCATATAAAGGATTATTAATGAAATGAATGTGTAAGGTGTGTCGCTGATTGAGGTCCCCCTACATCTACAATCATTGGTTTGTGTTTCAGTTATTTCCATTGAGTTTTACTGTCAGGTGTGGAATGAGGTCTACAAGCTCCTGGTCCCATCACTGGTAATGAATTGTTTGGGATTGCATGGGGGGTCAGTGTCTTCATTGTTCTCACTGGACATGAGAAACATGGAGAGACACTGGCTTTAACCTGGCAAGTCATGGTGTCACCTGGACCAGGCTAATCCCCTCTGCTGATATTTTACCTGGAACAATGTGCCCTCACTCAGCACCAACATGTAGGGGTTCCCGATGAGCAGACCTTCCTTTATAATGTCTGGCGCCGGTGTATGACGGACTGATCTGCCGGCTTTCTTCTTACTTACAGCCCAAAGTCACACGGGTTTTATTTAGGGGCTTAAATATATATATATATATAGAGCTTCTGATCTCTCCCAGTAACAGAGAATATATAGAAAGTCCAACAAGCAAAAAAAACCCAAACCACTTTATATAATACAAACCACTTTATATAATACAAACCACTTTATATAATACAAACCACTTTATATAATAGGTCCTAAATTCCAGGAAAGGGGTTATTCAGAGAGGTCCGAAATGTCTAAAATTCAGCGTACGGTGACAATTCAGGGACATTCAGTTATTCAGAGAGCAGGCAGTTCACCAAATTTTGGCAAATTGCCTGCACATACTGTGCCTGTTCGGCAACAGTGAAATACGGTGCCTGTTTGGTGGCAGTGAAATACGGTGCTGTTTGGTGGCAGTGAAATACGGTGCTGTTTGGTGGCAGTGAAATACGGTGCTGTTCGGTGGCAGTGAAATACGGTGCGTGTTCGGCAGCTTTGAAATACGTGCTGTTCGGCGGCAGTGAAATTCGGTGCTGTTCAGTGGCAGTGAAATATGGCACCTGTTCGGCAGCAGTGAAATATGGCGCCTGTTCGGCGGCAGTGAAATATGGCGACTGTTCGGAGGCAGTGAAATATGGCGCCTGTTCGGCGGCAGTGAAATATGGCGCCTGTTCGGCGGCAGTGAAATACGGAACCTGTTTGGCGGCAGTGAAATACGGCACCTGTTCGGAGGCAGTGAAATACGGAACCTGTTTGGCGGCAGTGAAATATGGCACCTGTTCGGAGGCAGTGAAATACGGAACCTGTTTGGCGGCAGTGAAATATGGCACCTGTTCGGAGGCAGTGAAATACAGTGCTGTGCAGTGGCAGTAAAATATGGGGCCTGTTCAGCAGCATTGAAATACAGCATCTGTTGGGTGCCAGTGAAATACGGCGCCTGTTCGGCGACAGTGAAATACGGCGCCTGTTCGGCGGCATTGATATACGGTGCTGTTCGGCGACAGTGAAATACGGCGCCTGTTCGGCGGCATTGAAATACGGTGCTGTTCGGCGACAGTGAAATACGGTGCCTGTTCGCAGCAGTGAAATACGGCGCCTGTTCGGAGGCAGTGAAATACGGCGCCTGTTCGGCAGCAGTGAAATACAGTGCTGTGCAGTGGCAGTAAAATATGGGGCCTGTTCAGCAGCATTGAAATACAGCATCTGTTGGGTGCCAGTGAAATACGGCGCCTGTTCGGCGACAGTGAAATACGGCGCCTGTTCGGCATTGAAATACGGTGCTGTTCGGCGACAGTGAAATACGGTGCCTGTTCGGCAGCAGTGAAATACGGCGCCTGTTCGGAGGCAGTGAAATACGGCACCTGTTCGCGGCAGTGAAATACGGCACCTGTTCTGTGGCAGTGAATATGGCACCTGTTCGGAGGCAGTGAAATACGGTGCCTGTTTGGCGCCAGTGAAATACGTGCCTGATCGGCGGCAGTGAAATACGGTGCCTGTTTGGCGCCAGTGAAATACGGTGCCTGTTCGGCGCAGTGAAATACGGTGCCTGTTTGGCGGCAGTGAAATACGGTGCCTGTTTGCGCCAGTGAAATACGGTGCCTGTTTGGCGGCAGTGAAATACGGTTGCCTGTTTGGCGGCAGTGAAATACGGTGCCTGTTTTGCGGCAGTGAAATACACGGTGCCTGTTTGGCGCCAGTGAAATGCGGTGCCTTGTTTGGCGGCAGTGAAATCCCCCATAGAGAAGCAATGGTTAATCTATTCACATGAGAACAGCAGAGAAATGTCAGTGAAATGCCCTGATGTTCAGTGGTTTCATTCGACAGGTTTAATCAGGAGAATCCCATAGGTTTCAATATAAAAATATTTCCCGTTTTAATTCAATTTCTCCAGGATGTACGCACAGATGGGCAGATCTGGAAACGACTGTTATGAAACCAATGTCCTGCAAAATTGGTTATTATTATAGCGCCAGCATATTCCGCAACGCTGTACAATAAGCACAGTATAGACAGGGTTACAATAGATTGAACAACAATTGGCAAACTGGTACAATGGGAAACGAGGGCCCTATTCCCGTCGGAACTCACAATCTAGAAGGGTTGGGGGTGGAAACAGGAGGAGAGGACTGCAAGGCAAGAGTGATGGGCTACAAGGTGAAAGTGACGGGCTGCATGGTGGGAGTGATGGACTGGTTGCGTCAGTGAGTCGGGTGGTCGGCTTGCCTGAATAGGAAAGTCTTAAGCAGGGCCGGTGCTAGACTATTTTGCGCCCTAGGCAAGACTTTTCTTTCCTCTGCCCTCTGTGCTTCTTTCTTTCGCCTTTTCTTTCCTCTACCCTCTGTGCTTCTTTCTTCACCTTTTCTTTCCTCTGCCTCTGTGCTTCTTCTTTCTTCCACCTTTTTTCCTCTGCCCTCTGTGCTTCTTTCTTTCGCCTATCTTGCCTCTGCCCTCTGTGCTTCTTTCGCCATTTTCTTCCTCTGCCCTCTGTGCTTCTTTCTTTGCCTTTTCTTTCCTCTACCTTCTGTGCTTCTTTCTTTATTTCACCTTATCTTGCCTCTGCCCTCTGTGCTTCTTTCGCCTTTTTCTTTCCTCTGCCCTCTGTGCTTCAATCGCCTTTTCTTTCCTCTGCCCTCTGTACTTCTTTCTTTCACCTTTTCTTTCCTCTGCCCTCTGTGCTTCTTTCTTTCGCCTTTTCTTTCCTCTGCCCTCTGTGCTTCTTTCTTTCGCCTTTTCTTTCCTCTGCCCTCTGTGCTTCTTTCTTTCGCCTTTTCGTTCCTCTGCCCTCTGTGCTTCTTTCTTTTGCCTTTTCTTTCCTCTGCCCTCTGTGCTTCTTTCTTTCGCCTTTTCTTTCCTCTGCCTCTGTGCTTCTTCTTTCGCGCTTTCGCCTTTTCTTTCCTCTGCCCTCTGTGCTTCTTTCTTTCGCCTTTTCGTTCCTCTGCCCTCTGTGCTTCTTTCTTTTGCCTTTTCTTTCCTCTACCCTCTGTGCCTCTTTCTTTATTTCGCTTTATCTTGCCTCTGCCCTCTGTGCTTCTTTCGCCTTTTCTTTCCTCTGCCCTCTGTGCTTCTTTCTTTCTTTCGCCTTTTCTTTCCTCTGCCCTCTGTGCTTCTTTCTTTCTTTTGCCTTTTCTTTTCTCTGCCCTCTGTGCTTCTTTCTTTCGCCTTTTCTTTCCTCTGCCCTCTGTGCTTCTTTCTTCCTTTCGCCTTTTCTTTCCTCTGGCCTCTGTGCTTCTTTCTTTCTTTTGCCTTTTCTTTCCTCTGCCCTGTGCTTCTTTCTTTCCTCTGCCCTCTGTGCTTCTTTCTTTCTTTCGCCTTTTCTTTCCTCTGCCTTCTGTGCTTCTTTCTTTCACCTTTTCTTTCCTCTGCCCTGCTGTGCTTCTTTCTTTCGCCTTTTCTTTCCTCTGCCCTCTGTGCTTCTTTCTTTCACCCTTTCTTTCCTCTGCCCTCTGTGCTTCTTTCATTCGCCTTTTCTTTCCTCTGCCCTCTGTGCTTCTATCTTTTTTTCGCCTTTTCTTTCCTCTGCCCTCTGGGCTTCTTTCTTTCTTTCTTTCCTCTGCCCTCTGTGCTTTTTTCTTTTTTTCGCCTTTTATTTCCTCTGCCCTCTGTGCTTCTTTCTTTCGCCTTTTCTTTCCTCTGCCCTGTTGCTCTTTCTTTCGCCTTTTCTTTCCTCTGCCCTCTGTGCTTCTTTCTTTCACCTTTCTTTCCTCTGCCCTCTGTGCTTCTTTCTTTCTTTCTTTCCTCTGCCCTCTGTGCTTCTTTCTTTCGCTTTTCTTTCCTCTGCCCTCTGTGCTTCTTTCTTTCGCCTTTTCTTTCCTATGTGCTTCTTTCTTTCGCGTTTTTTTTCCTCTGCCCTCTGTGCTTCTTTCTTTTGCCTTTTCTTTCCTCTGCCCTCTGTGCTTCTTTCTTTATTTCGCCTTTTCTTATCTCTGCCCTCTGTGCTTCTTTCTTTCTTTCACCTTTTCCTTCCTCTGCCCTCTGTGCTTCTTTCTTTTGCCTTTTTTTTCCTCTGCCCTCTGTGTTTCTTTCTTTCTTTCGCCTTTTCTTTCCTCTGCCCTCTGTGCTTCTTTCTTTCACCTTTTCTTTCCTCTGCCCAATGTGCTTCTTTCTTTCGCGTTTTTTTTCCTCAGCCCTCTGTGCTTCTTTCTTTCGCCTTTTCTTTCCTCTACCCTCTGTGCTTCTTTCTTTATTTCACCTTTTCTTTCCTCTGCCCTCTGTGCTTCTTTCGCCTTATCTTGCCTCTGCCCTCTGTGCTTCTATCTTTCACCTTTTCTTTCCTCTGCCCTCTGTGCTTCTTTCTTTCTTTCACCTTTTCTTTCCTCTGCCCTCTGTGCTTCTTTCTTTCGCCTTTTTTTCCTCTGCCCACTGTGCTTCTTTCTTTCGCCTTTTCTTTCCTCTGTGCTTCTTTCTTTCACCTCTTCTTTCCTCTGCCCTCTGTGCTTCTTTCATTCGCCTTTTCTTTCCTCTGTGCTTCTTTCTTTCGTCTTTTCTTTCCTCTGCCCTCTGTGCTTCTTTCTTTTGCCTTTTCTTTCCTCTACCCTCTGTGCTTCTTTCTTTATTTCGCCTTATCTTGCCTCTGCCCTCTGTGCTTCTTCCGCCTTTTCTTTCCTCTGCCCTCTGTGCTTCTTTCTTTCGCCTTTTCTTTCCTCTGCCCTCTGTGCTTCTGCTTTCTTTCGCCTTTTCTTTCCTCTGCCCTCAGTGCGTCTTTCTTTCGCCTTTTCTTTCCTCTGCCCTCTGTGCTTCTTTCTTTCTCCTTTTCTTTCCTCTGCCCTCTGTGCTTCTTTCTTTCACCTTTACTTTCCTCTGCCCTCTGTGCTTCTTTCTTTCGCCTTTTCTTTCCTCTGCCCTCTGTGCTTCTTTCTTTCGCCTTTTCTTTCCTCTGCCTTCTGTGCTTGTTTCTTTCGCCTTTTCTTTCCTCTGCCCTCTGTGCTTGTTTCTTTCGCCTTTTCTTTCCTCTTCCCTCTGTGCTTGTTTCTTTCGCCTTTTCTTTCCTCTGCCCTCTGTGCTTGTTTCTTTCGCCTTTTCTTTCCTCTGCCCTCTGTGCTTCTTTCGTCTTTTCTTTCCTCTTCCCTCTGTGCTTCTTTCTTTCACCTTTTCTTTCCTCTGCCCTCTGTGCTTCTTTCTTTCTTTCGCCTTTTTTCTTCTGCCCTCTGTGCTTCTTTCTTTCGCCTTTTCTTTCCTCTGCCCTCTGTGCTTCTTTCTTCTTTCACTTTTCTTTCCTCTGCCCTCTGTGCTTCTTTCTTTCACATTTTCTTTCCTCTGCCCTCTGTGCTTCTTTCTTTCGCCTTTTCTTTCCTCTGCCCTCTGTGCTTCTTTTTTTCGCCTTTTCTTTCCTCTTCCCTCTGTGCTTGTTTCTTTCGCCTTTTCTTTCCTCTGCCCTCTGTGCTTCTTTCTTTATGTCGCCTTTTCTTTCCTCTGCCCTCTGTGCATCTTTATTTCAATCTTTCACCTTTTCTTTCCTCTGCCCTCTGTGCTTCTTTCGCCTTATCTTGCTCTGCCCTGTGCTTTTTTTCGCCTTTTCTTTCCTCTGCCCTCTGTGCTTCTTTCTTTCGCCTTTTCTTTCCTCTGCCCACTGTGCTTCTTTCTTTCGACTTTTCTTTCCTCTGCCCTCTGTGCTTCTTTCTTTCGCCTTTTCTTTCCTCTGCCCTCTGTGCTTCTTTCATTCGCCTTTTATTTCCTCTGTGCTTCTTTCTTTCGCCTTTTCTTTCCTCTGCCCTCTGTGCTTCTTTCTTTCGCCTTTTCTTTCCTCTGCCCTCTGTGCTTCTTTCTTTCGCCTTTTCTTTCCTCTGCCCTCTGTGCTTCTTTCTTTCCCTTTTCTTTCCTCTGCCCTCTGTGCTTCTTTCTTTCACCTTTTCTTTCCTCTGCCCTCTGTGCTTCTTTCTTTCGCCTTTTCTTTCCTCTGCCTTCTGTGCTTCTTTCTTTCGCCTTTTCTTTCCTCTGCCCTCTGTGCTTGTTTCTTTCGCCTTTTCTTTCCTCTTCCCTCTGTGCTTGTTTCTTTCGCCTTTTCTTTCCTCTGCCCTCTGTGCTTGTTTCTTTCGCCTTTTCTTTCCTCTGCCCTCTGTGCTTCTTTCGTCTTTTCTTTCCTCTTCCCTTCGTGCTTCTTTCTTTCTTTCGCCTTTTTTCTTCTGCCCTCTGTGCTTCTTTCTTTCTTTCGCCTTTTTTTCTTCTGCCCTCTGTGCTTCTTTCTTTCGCCTTTTCTTTCCTCTGCCCTCTGTGCTTCTTTCTTTCTTTCACTTTTCTTTCCTCTGCCCTCTGTGCTTCTTTCTTTCACCTTTTCTTTCCTCTGCCCTCTGTGCTTCTTTCTTTCGCCTTTTCTTTCCTCTGCCCTCTGTGCTTCTTTTTTTCGCCTTTTCTTTCCTCTTCCCTCTGTGCTTGTTTCTTTCGCCTTTTCTTTCCTCTGCCCTCTGTGCTTCTTTCTTTATGTCGCCTTTTCTTTCCTCTGCCCTCTGTGCATCTTTATTTCAATCTTTCACCTTTTCTTTCCTCTGCCCTCTGTGCTTCTTTCGCCTTATCTTGCCTCTGCCCTCTGTGCTTTTTTCGCCTTTTCTTTCCTCTGCCCTCTGTGCTTCTTTCTTTCGCCTTTTCTTTCCTCTGCCCACTGTGCTTCTTTCTTTCGACTTTTCTTTCCTCTGCCCTCTGTGCTTCTTTCTTTCGCCTTTTCTTTCCTCTGCCCTCTGTGCTTCTTTCATTCGCCTTTTATTTCCTCTGTGCTTCTTTCTTTCGCCTTTTCTTTCCTCTGCCCTCTGTACTTCTTTCTTTCACCTTTTTCTTTCCTCTGCCCTCTGTGCTTCTTTCTTTCGCCTTTTCTTTTCTCTGCCCTCTGTGCTTCTTTCTTTCGCCTTTGCTTTCCTCTGCCCTCTGTGCTTCTTTCTTTCGCCTTTTCTTTCTTCTGCCCTCTGTGCTTCTTTCTTTCTTTCTTTCTTTCGCCTTTGCTTTCCTCTGCCCTCTGTGCTTCTTTCACCTTTTCTTTCCTCTGCCCTCTGTGCTTCTTTCTTTCGCCTTTTCTTTCCACTGCCCTCTGTGCTTCTTTCTTTCGCCTTTTCTTTCCTCTGCCCTCTGTGCTTCTTTCTTTCGCCTTTTCTTTCCTCTGCCCTCTGTGCTTCTTTCTTTCGCCTTTTCTTTTCCTCTGCCCTCTGTGCTTCTTTCTTTTGCTTTTTCTTTCCTCTACCCTCTGTGCTTCTTTCTTTATTTTGCTTTTTTTCCTTTCCTCTGCCCAATGTGCTTCTTTCTTTCGCCTTTTCTGTCCTCTATGCTTCTTTCTTTTGCCTTTTCTTTCCTCTACCCTCTGTGCTTCTTTCTTTATTTCGCCTTTTCTTACCAAGCCCTCTGTGCTTCTTTATTTCTTTCTTTCACCTTTTCTTTCCTCTGCCCTCTGTGCTTCTTTCTTTCGCCTTTTCTTTCCTCTGTCCACTGTGCTTCTTTCTTTCGCCTTTTCTTTCCTTTGCCCTCTGTGCTTCTTTCTTTCACCTTTTCTTTCCTCTGCCCTCTGTGCTTCTTTCTTTCACCTTTTCTTTCCTCTGCCCTCTGTGCTTCTTTCTTTCGCCTTTTCTTTTCCTCTGCCCTCTGTGCTTCTTTCTTTCCTCTGTGCTTCTTTCTTTTGCCTTTTCTCTCCTCTGCCCTCTGTGCTTCTTTCTTTCGCCTTTTCTTTCCTCTGCCCAATGTGCTTCTTTCTTTCGCATTTTTTTTCCTCACCTCTCTGTGCTTCTTTCTTTCACCTTTTCTTTCCTCTGCCCTCTGTGCTTCTTTCTTTTGCCTTTTCTGTCCTCTACCCTCTGTGCTTCTTTCTTTATTTCGCCTTTTCTTTCCTCTGCCCTCTGTGCTTCTTTCGCCTTATCTTGCCTCTGCCCTCTGTGCTTCTATCTTTCACCTTTTCTTTCCTCTGCCCTCTGTGCTTCTTTCTTTCTTTCACCTTTTCTTTCCTCTGCGCTTCTTTCTTTCTTTCACCTCTTCTTTCCTCTGCCCTCTGTGCTTCTTTCTTTCACCTTTTCTTTCCTCTGTGCTTCTTTCTTTTGCCTTTTCTTTCCTCTGCCCTCTGTGCTTCTTTCTTTCGCCTTTTCTTTCCTCTGCCCTCTGTGCTTCTTTCTTTCGCCTTTTTTTCATCTGCCCTCTGTGCTTCTTTCTTTCGCCTTTTCTTTCCTCTGCCCTCTGTGCTTCTTTCTTTCACCTTTTCTTTCCTCTGCCCTCTGTGCTTCTTTCTTTCTCCTTTTCTTTCCTCTGCCCTCTGTGCTTCTTTCTTTCGCCTTTTCTTTCCTCTGTCCACCGTGCTTCTTTCTTTCGCCTTTTTCTTTCCTCTGCCCTCTGTGCTTCTTTCTTTCTTTCGCATTTTCTTTCCTTTGCCCTCTGTGCTTCTTTCTTTCACCTTTTTCTTTCCTCTGCCCTCTGTGCTTCTTTCTTTCGCCTTTTCTTTTCCTCTGCCCTCTGTGCTTCTTTCTTTCGCCTTTTCTTTCCTCTGTGCTTCTTTCTTTTGCCTTTTCTTTACTCTACCCTCTGTGCTTCTTTCTTTTTTTTTCCTTTTCCTTTCCTCTGCCCAATGTGCTTCTTTCTTTCGCGTTTTTTTTTCCTCAGCCCTCTGTGCTTCTTTCTTTCGCCTTTCTTTTCTCTGCCCTCTGTGCTTCTTTCGCCTTTCTTTCCTCTGCCCTCTGTGCTTCTTTCTTTCCCTTTCTTTCCTCTGCCCTCTGTGCTTCTTTCTTTCTTCGCACCTTTTCTTTCCTCTGCCCTCTGTGCTTCTTTCTTTCTCTTCACTCTCTCTTCTTTCCTCTGCCCTCTGCTTTTGCTTCTTTCTACCTTTTCTTTCCTCTGCCCTCTGTGCTTCTTTCTTTCACCTTTTCTTTCCTCTGCCCTCTGTGCTTCTTTCTTTCACCTTTCTCTTCCTCTGCCCTCTGTGCTTCTTTCTTCTTCGCCTTTCTCTTTCCTCTGCCCTCTGTGTGCTTCTTTCTTTCGCTTTTTCTTCCTCTGCCCTCTGTGCTTCTTTCTTTTCGCCTTTTCTTTCCTCTGCCCTCTGTGCTTCTTTCCTCTTCTCCTCTGCCTCGTCTTTCTTTCCTCTGCCCTCTGTGCTTCTTTCTTTTTCGCCTTTTCTTTCCTCTGCCTCTGTGCTTCTTCTTTTCGCCCTTTCTTTTCCTCTGCCCTCTTGTGCTTCTTTCTCCTCTTTCTTCCCTTCTTTCCTCCTGCCCTCTTGCTTCTTCTTCTTTCTTTTCTTTCGCCCTTCTTTTTCTTTCTGCCTCTCTGCTTCCTTCCCTCTTCCTTCTCTCCTCCGCCCTCTTCTTTCCTCTTCGCCCCTCTTTCCTCTGCCTCTTCTTTCTTTCTTTCGCCCTTTTCTTTCTCTGCCCTCTGTGCTCTCTCTTTCGCCTTTTCTTTCCCTTCTGTGCCTCTGTGCTCTCTTTTCTTTTCCTCTCTTTCTTTCTTTCTTCCCTTTTCTTTCCTCTTCCCTCTGTGCTTCTTTCTTTCGCCTTCTTCTTTCCTCTTCCTCTGCGCCTTTTTCTTTCTCTCCCCTCTCTTCTTTCGCCGCCTTTCTTTCCTCTGCCCTCTGTGCTTTCTTTGCCTTCTTTCTCTTCTTTCGCCCTTTCTCTTCCCTCTGCCCTCTGTGCTTCTTTCTTTCGCCTTTTCTTTCCTCTGCCCTCTGTGCTTCTTTCTTCGCCTCTTTCCCTCTGCCCCTGTGCTTCTTTTCTTTCGCCTTTTCTTTCCTCTGCCCTCTGTGCTTCCTTTCCCTTTCGCCTCTTTCTTCTCCTCTGTGCCTTCTTCTTGCCTCTTCTCTTGCCCTTTCTTCTTTCTTCTCTCCCTCTGCCCTTTCTTTCCGCCCTCCTGCTTCTTTCTCTCGCTTTCTCTGTCCTCTCCTCTGCTTCTTTCTTTCGCCTTTTCTTTCTCTGCGCCCTTCTTTCCTCTTTTTTACCTTTTTTTTCCTCTGCCCTCTGTGCTCTTTTCTCCTTTTCTTCTTATCTCTCGCTCTGCTTCTTTCTTCCTCTGCCTTCTTCCTCTGCCCTCTTGCTTTCAATCTTTCACCTTTTCTTTCCTCTGCCCTCTGTGCTTTCTTTCGCCTTTCCTTTCCTCTGCCCTCTGTGCTCTTTTCGCTTTTCTTTCCTCTGCCCTCTGTGCTTCTTTCTTTCTTTCACCTTTTCTTTCCTCCCCTCTGTGCTTCTTTCTTCGCCTTTTTCTCCTCTGCCCTGTGGCTTCTTTCTTTCGCCTTTTCCTCTGCCCTCTGTGCTTCTTTCTTTCGCCTTTTCTTTCCTCTGCCCTCTGTGCTTCTTTCTTTCGCCTTTTCTTTCCTCTGCCCTCTGTGCTTCTTTCTTTACCTTTTTTTTCCTCTGCCCTCTGCGTTCTTTCTTTCTTTCGCCTTTTCTTTCCTCTGCCCTCTGTGTCTTTATTTCTCTTTCACCCTTTTCTTTCCTCTGCCCTCTGTGCTTCTTTCTCGCTTTTTCTTTCCTCTGCCCTCTGTGCTTCTCTCTTCGCCTTTTCTTTCCTCTGCCCTCTGTGCTTCTTTCTTTCGCCTTTTCTTTCCCTCTGTGCTTCTTTCTTTCACCTTTTCTTTTCCTCTGCCCTCTGTGCTTCTTTCTTTCGCCTTTTCTTCCTCTGCCCTCTGTGCTTCTTCTTTCATCGCCTTTTCTTGCCCTCTGTGCTTCTTTCTTTCGCCTTTTCTTTCCTCTGCCCTCTGTGCTTCTTTCTTTCGCCTTTTCTTTCCTCTGCCCTCTGTGCTTCTTTCTTTCGCCTTTTCTTTCCTCTGCCTCTGTGCTTCTTTCTTTCGCCTTTTCTTTCCTCTGCCCTCTGTGCTCTTTCTTTCGCCTTTTCTTTCCTCTGCCCTCTGTGCTTCTTTCTTCGCCTTTTCTTTCCTCTGCCCTCTGTGCTTCTTTTTCGCCTTTTCTTTCCTCTGCCCTCTGTGCTTCTTTCTTTCGCCTTTTCTTTCCTCTTCCCTCTGTGCTTCTTTCTTTCGCCTTTTCTTTCCTCTGCCCTCTGTGCTTCTTTCTTTCGCCTTTTCTTTTCTTCTGCCCTCTGTGCTTCTTTCTTTTACCTTTTTTCCTCTACCCTCTGCGCTTCTTTCTTTTATGTCGCCTTTTCTTTCCTCTGCCCTCTGTGCATCTTTATTTCAATCTTTCACCTTTTCTTTCCTCTGCCCTCTGTGCTTCTTTCGCCTTTTCTTTCCTCTGCCCTCTGTGCTTCTTTCTTTCGCCTTTTCTTTCCTCTGCCACTGTGCTTCTTTCTTTCGACTTTTCTTTCCTCTGCCCTCTGTGCTTCTTCTCTTTCGCCTTTTCTTTCCTCTGCCCTCTGTGCTTCTTTCTTTCGCCTTTTCTTTCCTCTGTGCTTCTTTCTTTCACCTTTTCTTTCCTCAGCCCTCTGTGTTTCTTTCATTCGCCTTTTCTTTCCTCTGCCCTATGTGCTTCTTTCATTCGCCTTTTCTTTCCTCTGTGCTTCTTTTCCCTTTCTTTCCTCTGCCCTCTGTGCTTCTTTCTTTCGCCTTTTCTTTCCTCTGCCCTCTGTGCTTCTTTCTTTCGCCTTTTTTTTCTTCTGCCCTCTGTGCTTCTTTCTTTCGCCTTCTCTTTCCTCTGCCCTCTGTGCTTCTTTCTTTCACCTTTTCTTTCCTCTGCCCTCTGTGCTTCTTTCATTCACCTTTCCTTTCCTCTGCCCTCTGTGCTTCTTTCTTTCGCCTTTTCTTTCCTCTGCCTTCTGTGCTTCTTTCTTTCGCCTTTTCTTTCCTCTGCCCTCTGTGCTTCTTTCTTTCGCCTTTTCTTTCCTCTTCCCTCTGTGCTTCTTTCTTTTGCCTTTTCTTTCCTCTGCCCTCTGTGCTTCTTTCTTTCGCTATTTCTTTCCTCTGTGCTTCTTTCTTTTGCCTTTTCTTTCCTCTGCCCTCTGTGCTTCTTTCTTTCGCCTTTTCTTTCCTCTTCCCTCTGTGCTTCTGTCTTTCACCTTTTCTTTCCTCTGCCCTCTGTGCTTCTTTCTTTCGCCTTTTCTTTCCTCTGCCCTCTGTGCTTCTTTCTTTCGCCTTTCTTTCCTCTTCCCCCTGTGCTTCTTTCTTTCGCCTTTTCTTTCCTCTTCCCCCTGTGCTTCTTTCTTTTACCTTTTTTTTCCTCTACCCTCTGCGCTTCTTTCTTTATGTTGCCTTTTCTTTCCTCTGCCCTCTGTGCATCTTTATTTCAATCTTTCACCTTTTCTTTCCTCTGCCCTCTGTGCTTCTTTCGCATTATCTTGCCTCGGCCCTCTGTGCTTTTTTCGCCTTTTCTTTCCTCTGCCCTCTGTGCTTCTTTCTTTCGCCTTTTCTTTCCTCTGCCCTCTGTGCTTCTTTCTTTCGCCTTCTCTTTCCTCTGCCCTCTGTGCTTCTTTCTTTCGCCTTTTCTTTTCTTCTGCCCTCTGTGCTTCTTTCTTTTACCTTTTTTTTCCTCTACCCTCTGCGCTTCTTTCTTTATGTCGCCTTTTCTTTCCTCTGCCCTCTGTGCATCTTTATTTCAATCTTTCACCTTTTCTTTCCTCTGCCCTCTGTGCTTCTTTCGCCTTATCTTGCCTCTGCCCTCTGTGCTTTTTTCGCCTTTTCTTTCCTCTGCCCTCTGTGCTTCTTTCTTTCGCCTTTTCTTTCCTCTGCCCACTGTGCTTCTTTCTTTCGACTTTTCTTTCCTCTGCCCTCTGTGCTTCTTTCTTTCGCCTTTTCTTTCCTCTGCCCTCTGTGCTTCTTTCCTTCGCCTTTTCTTTCCTCTGTGCGTCTTTCTTTCACCTTTTCTTTCCTCTGCCCTCGTTGCTTCTTTCTTTCGCCTTTTTTTCTTCTGCCCTCTGTGCTTCTTTCTTTCGCCTTCTCTTTCCTCTGCCCTCTGTGCTTCTTTCTTTCACCTTTTCTTTCTTCTGCCCTCTGTGCTTCTTTCTTTCATTCACCTTTCCTTTCCTCTGCCCTCTGTGCTTCTTTCTTTCGCCTTTTCTTTCCTCTGCCTTCTGTGCTTCTTTCTTTCGCCTTTTCTTTCCTCTGCCCTCTGTGCTTCTTTCTTTCGCCTTTTCTTTACTCTTCCCTCTGTGCTTGTTTCTTTTGCCTTTTCTTTCCTCTGCCCTCTGTGCTTCTTTCTGCACCTTTTCTTTCCTCTGCCCTCTGTGCTTCTTTCTTTCGCCTTTTCTTTCCTCTGTGCTTCTTTCTTTCGCCTTTTGTTTCCTCTGTGCTTCTTTCTTTTGCCTTTTCTTTCCTCTTCCCTCTGTGCTTCTTTCTTTATTTCGCATTTTCTTTCCTCTGCCCTCTGTGCTTCTTTCTTTCTTTTGCCTTTTCTTTCCTCTTCCCTCTGTGCTTCTTTCTTTATTTCGCCTTTTCTTTCCTCTGCCCTCTCTGCTTCTTTCTTTCTTTCTTTGTTTCATTCTTTCGCTTTTTCTTTCCTCTGCCCTCTGTGCTTCTTTCTTTCGCCTTTTCTTTCCTCTGCCCTCTGTGCTTCTTTATTTCTTTCACCTTTTCTTTCCTCTGCCCTCTGTGCTTCTTTCTTTCGCCTTTTTTTTCCTCTACTCTCTGTGCTTCTTTCTTTCGCCTTTTCTTTCCTCTGCCCTCTGTGCTTCTTTCTTTCGCCTTATCTTGCCTCTGCCCTCTGTGCTTCTTTCGCCTTTTCTTTCATCTGCCCTCTGTGCTTCTTTCTTTCGCCCTTTCTTTCCTCTGCCCTCTGTTCTTCTTTCTTTCTTTCGCCTTTTCTTTCCTCTGCCCTCTGTGCTTCTTTCTTTCTTTCGCCTTTTCTTTCCTCTTCCCTCTGTGCTTCTTTCTTTCGCCTTTTCGTTCCTCTGCCCTCTGTGCTTCTTTCTTTCGCCTTTGCTTTCCTCTGCCCTCTGTGCTTCTTTCTTTCGCCTATACTTTCCTATGCCCTCTGTGCTTCTTTCTTTCGCCTTTCCTTTCCTCTACCCTCTGTGCTTCTTTCTTTCTTTCTTTTGCGCTTTTCTTTCCTCTGCCCTCTGTGCTTCTTTCTTTCGCCTTTTCTTTCCTCTGCCCTCTGTGCTTCTTTCTTTCGCCTTTTCTTTCCTCTGTGCTTCTTTCTTTTGCCTTTCTTTCCTCTACTCTCTGTGCTTCTTTATTTCGCCTTTTCTTTCCTCTGCCCTCTGTGCTTTCTTTCTTTCTTTCGCCTTTTCTTTCCTCTGCCCTCTGTGCTTCTTTATTTCTTTCTTTCACCTTTTCTTTCCTCTGCCCTCTGTTCTTCTTTCTTTCGCCTTATCTTGCCTCTGCCCTCTGTGCTTCTTTCTTTTTTTCTCCTTTACTTTCCTCTGCCCTCTGTGCTTCTTTCTTTCGCCTTTTCTTTCCTCTGCCCTCTGTGTTCCTTTCTTTCTTTTGCCTTTTCTTTCCTCGGCCCTCTGTGCTTCTTTCTTTCCCCTTCTTTCCTCTGCCCTCTGTGCTTCTTTCTTTCTTTCGCCTTTTCTTTCCTCTGCCCTCTGTGCTTTCTTTCACCTTTTCTTTCCTCTGCCCTCTGTTCTTCTTTCTTTTGCCTTTTTCTTTCCTCTGCCCTCTGTGCTTCTTTCTTTCGCCTTTTCTTTCCTCTGCCCTCTGTGCTTCTTTCTTTCGCCTTTTCTTTCTTCTGCCCTCTGTGCTTCTTTCTTTTGCCTTTTCTTTCCTCTGCCCTCTGTGCTTCTTTCTTTCGCCTTTTCTTTCTTCTGCCCTCTGTGCTTCTTTCTTTTGCCTTTTCCTTCCTCTGCCCTCTGTGCTTCTTTCTTTATTTCGCCTTTTCTTTCCTCTGCCCTCTGTGCTTCTTTCTTTCGCCTTTTCTTTCCTCTGTCCTCTGTGCTTCTTTCTTTCGCCTTCTTTCCTCTGCCCTCTGTGCTTCTTTCTTTCTTTCACCTTTTCTTTCCTCTGCCCTCTGTGCTTCTTTCTTTCTTTCACCTTTTCTTTCCTCTGCACTCTGTTCTTTCTTTCACCTTTTCTTTCCTCTGCCCTCTGTGCTTTCTTTCACCTTTTCTTTCCTCTGCCCTCTGTTCTTCTTTCTTTTGCCTTTTTCTTTCCTCTGCCCTCTGTGCTTCTTTCTTTCGCCTTTTCTTTCCTCTGCCCTCTGTGCTTCTTTCTTTCGCCTTTTCTTTCTTCTGCCCTCTGTGCTTCTTTCTTTTGCCTTTTCTTTCCTCTGCCCTCTGTGCTTCTTTCTTTCGCCTTTTCTTTCTTCTGCCCTCTGTGCTTCTTTCTTTTGCCTTTTCTTTCCTCTGCCCTCTGTGCTTCTTTCTTCATTTCGCCTTTTCTTTCCTCTGCCCTCTGTGCTTCTTTCTTTCGCCTTTTCTTTCCTCTGTCCTCTGTGCTTCTTTCTTTCGCCTTTTCTTTCCTCTGCCCTCTGTGCTTCTTTCTTTCTTTCACCTTTTCTTTCCTCTGCCCTCTGTGCTTCTTTCTTTCTTTCACCTTTTCTTTCCTCTGCCCTCTGTGCTTCTTTCTTTCTTTCGCCTTTTCTTTCCTCTGCCCTCTGTGCTTTCTTTCACCTTTTCTTTCCTCTGCCCTCTGTTCTTCTTTCTTTTGCCTTTTTCTTTCCTCTGCCCTCTGTTCTTCTTTCTTTTGCCTTTTTCTTTCCTCTGCCCTCTGTGCTTCTTTCTTTCACCTTTTCTTTCCTCTGCCCTCTGTGCTTCTTTCTTTCGCCTTTCCTTTCCTCTGCCCTCTGTGCTTCTTTCCTCTGCCCTCTGTGCTTCTTTCTTTTGCCTTTTCTTTCCTCTGCCCTCTTTGCTTTTTTCTTTCGCCTTTTCTTTCCTCTGCCCTCTGTGCTTCTTTCTTTCTTTCGCTTTTTCTTTCCTCTGCCCTCTGTGCTTCTTTCTTTCGCCTTTTCTTTCCTCTGCCTCTTTTTCTCTTTCCTCTGTGCGTCTTTCTTCAGTGCTCAAACCCCACATATCAATGAGTTCTTACCCCCCAATTTGAGTTCACCCCATATCAGTTTGAGTTCACCCCATATCAATTTGAGTTCACCCCATATCAATTTGAATTCACCCCCCCCCCACACACACATCAGTTTGAGTCCCTGTCGTCGACCCCTGCGCTTTTTCAACAGCATACACTGTTGATGGACTCCTTTGTGCACGTGGCCTCAGTCTGGCTGGCTCTACTGGACCGCACTGCACACTCGTTCGTCTCCTTCTGCAGCAGCCGGACCGTCTGGTCGCTCTGAAACCGCCGCTGCAGGAGCACCGCAATGTGCCTGCCTCAGTCCCTCACTCTGGGAGCACGCAACGCTGCCTTGGCGCCTCCCATTCACGTGATGCATGAGGGGGAGGCGCCAAGGCAGCGTGCCGTGCTCCCAGAGTGTGGGACTGAGGCAGGCAAGTTGCGGTGCTCTGAGGCTGGAGTCAGAACACCTGCAGTCGACCCCCACTGATGATGTCGCGTGGCTGCCGCGTGACCTAATCAGCAGGGGCTGACGACTTGGAGGCATTGGGGGCGGTGCCGGCAGAGAAGAAGGAGCGCGCCGCTAAGTGAAAAAACATGGCAGTCTGCGGCCACCCGCAAATAAATTAAACAGATGGGGGCAATTCCAGTGGAAGGGGCCGGCTGCGCCCTAGGTGGGACTGCGCTCTAGGTGGCCGCCTAGCTCGCCTAGCGGCAGTGCTGGCCCTGGTCTTAAGGGAGTGTTTGAAGGAAGGGAAACTAGGGGAAAGTCTGACCATACAAGGGGATGGGGACCAGAGGATGGGGACCGCGTGTGAGAAATCCTGCAGCGTATCATGGGAAGAGGTGATGCAGGGAGAAGCTAGGCGCAGGTCACTGTTTGATCTTAGGGAGCGGCTGGGGTGTATTTAGTGATTAGTGAGGACAGGTAGTGGGGAGCGGAGTTAGTGAGAGCTTTGTAGGCCAGTGTTCTGTTTCTCCACCAAAGCACTGAGAATGTGATCTCTTAACTTACAGTTGTGATGAGATGGCGATAACTCCCAGTCTTAGATGAATTACAGACAGTGACTCAATCCAGATGACACCTTGAAGAGCTGATGAAGTTTGATTACATAACTGTAGAAAATCCACAACAATATTCATCGGATAGGTCAAAAAATCATAGTGTGATCTGGGTCCACGAGGCTTGCAAAGGATTACTGGGAAGAGAACAAGGGCGGAGCTATCTGGACAGGAAATCACTGAACCATGAGGAGGGGAGGAGAGAAACTCAGGGGCAGATAAAACATGTGCAATTCTTAAAGGCATATCACAAGGCATGTGAAACATGACAGTCAGGGTAAGGATTCTGAATTTAATTCTGTAGTGTATGGGGAACCAGTGAAGGGACTCGCAGAGGGGACCGGCAGAGACAGAGCGGCGGGTGAGGTGGATGGGAAGCCAGTGAAGAGACTCGCAGAGAGGAACGGCAGAGACAGAGCGGCGGGTGAGGTGGATGGGGAGCCAGTGAAGGGACTCGCAGAGAGGAGCGGCATAGACAGAGTGGTGGGTGAGGTGGATGGGGAGCCAGTGAAGGGACTCGCAGAGAGGAGCGGCAGAGACAAAGTGGCGGGTGAGGTGGTTGGGGAACCAGTGAAGGGACTTGCAGAGACAGGGGCGGCAGAGACAGAGCGGCAGGTGAGGTGGATAAGGAGCCAGTGACGGGACTCGTAGAGAGGAGCGGCAGAGACAGAGAGGCGGGTGAGGTGGATGGGGAGCCTGTGAAAGGACTCGCAGAGACAGAGCGGTGTGTGAGGTGGATGGGGAGCCAGTGAAGGGACTCACAGAGAGGAGCGGCAGAGACAGAGCGGCAGGTGAGGTGGATGGGAAGCCAGTGAAGAGACTCGCAGAGAGGAGCGGCAGAGACAAAGCAATGGGTGAGGTGGATGGGGAGCCAGTGAAGTGACTCGCAGAGACAGAGCGGTGGGTGAGGTGGATGGGGAGCCAGTGAAGAGACTAGCAGAGAGGAGCAGCAGAGACAGAGCAGCGGGTGAGGTGGATGGGGAGCCAGTCAAGGGACTCGCAGAGAGGAGCGGCAGAGACAGATCGGCGAGTGAGGTGGATGGGGAACCATTGAAGGGACTCACAGAGAGGAGCGGCAGAGACAGAGCAGCGGGTGAGGTGGATGGGGAACCATTGAAGGGACTCACAGAGAGGAGCGGCAGAGACAGAGCAGCGGGTGAGATGGATGGGGAGCCAGTGAAGGGACTCGCAGAGAGGAGCGGCAGAGACAGAGCAGCGGGTGAGGTGGATGGGGAGCCAGTCAAGGGACTCGCAGAGAGGAGCGGCGGGTGAGGTGGATGGGGAGCCAGTGAAGGGATTAGCAGACAGGAGCGGCAGAGACCGAACGGCGGGTGATGTGAATGAGCCTGGTAGAGGCATTCAGAATGAATTGTAGGGGGGTGAGAGAGGGAGCCCAGCAAGAAGATTATTACAATAGTCAAGTCGGGAGATTACAAGGGTGTGGATGAGTTGCTTTGTGGCGTCAGTGGCAAGAAATGGCCGAATTCTGGAAATATTACGTAGTTGGTATCGGCAGGAGGAGGAAAGAGACTGGATGTGGGGGATGAAGGAAAGAGTCGAGTCAAGTGTAACTCCGAGATGGTGAAACTGGTTTGATGGGGAGATAGTGATAACATCAACCATGAAGTCATGAGGTGGGGAGGCATTAGAGGGAGGAATTAGTAGGAGCTCAGTCTTGGACATGTTAATCTTTAGGTGATGAGAGGCCATCCACGAGGAGATGCCAGATAAACAGTCGCTGACTTTGGAAAGGACAGGGGGAGAGAGATCAGGGGTAGAGAGGTAGATCTGAATATCATCCGCATAACGGTGGTAATTAAAGCCAAAGCTGTTAATGATTTTTCCCAGGGAGGAGGTGTAGATAGAGAAGAGCAGAGGACCAAGGACAGAGCCTTGAGGTACACCAACTGATAAAGACAATGAAGAAGAGGAGGAGTCACCAGCAAAGGACACAGAGTAGGACCTGTTAGACAGATAAGAGTGAATATAAGCGAGTGCAGTGTCACAAAGACCATGAGAGCCGAGAGTCTGTAGAAGGAGTTGGTGATCAACAGTGTCTAAAGCAGCAGAGAGGTCAAGTAGGACGAGAATAGAATAGTGGCCGTGTTTTTTAGCAGTTAGGAGGTCATTGGTGACTTTGGTGAGGGCAGTTTCAGTTGAGTGTAGGGGAGGGAAGCCAGATTGCAGGGGGTGATTATTAGAGGGATGTTCAGCCATGTCAAATAGGGATGGAAAATGTTATTAGGGAAAAAGAAAGGTACTAACAGAATAATGAGTATTGAAGTAGCTACAATAGTATTAATAACACCCCTATATTAATTTCAATCATGGTTTCCGCAACTTCTGGAACTCTCTGTACATATTACCAGACTAATTCAGGTTTCATTGTCCACTTTGATGGACCCAGAAGCTCCCTCCGGCTAGTAGCCTGGAAAATATCAGGGGTCATTGGCCTTCAGACAATATTACGAAAGCAACTGCTTCCTTATTGTCAATCTCCTGGTCTCCATCTATCAGAAGGAGATATAATAGATCATGGAACTTATGGGGTTCTTGGTGTGTGTGGAAAACAGATTGAACCCATTTCAGGTTCTTTGAGAAACTTAGTGAGTTTCTTCACTCAGTTATTTGAAGATGGTAAAGGTTTGAAGGCTTGTTTTCTCCGCTTGGAAATCCCTTACTCGGCAATGGTGACCTTTTTCAAGTGACACACGAAAGGATCTCGAATGGTGGATCCAGAACCTCCGATCTTGCAACTGGAAACCTCTGTTTCCCCCTACCCCCACCATCATTATGGAATCTAATGCCTGCCACATAGGATGGGGAGTGAGATGTGGCTCCATGGAGACAGGAGGCCGTTGGTCCGCAATGGAAAAATTGCTTCACATCAACTACCTGGAACTATTGGCGGTCCTCTTCGCCATCCAGTTTTACTCGTGAGGTCAACCCAATGGCTCGATCCTCCTTAGGATGGACAACCTGTTCGAAGTATCAACTGCCTAGGAAGTCTGAGTTCGGAACCACTCACAATCGTGACATCGAGGTTTTGGGATCACTGTTTCATCAACCAGCTGACAATAACAGCTCAGTTAATCCGGGACTCACGAATGAGTAAGTCGTCCAAATATATTATCCGATGTACTCCTTTGTCCCGAAGGTAAGAGACCACTGGCTTCATGATCTTTGTGAGTACCCAAGGGACTGACGACAGGCCGAATGGGAGAGATCTGAATCTCCATTAGTTGGTCATTGCGAAGGAATTGGAGGAAATCTCTGCTCTCTGGTGTTATGGGAATTGATAAATCGAGATCTATTTTGACCATCCAGTCCATATGTAATAGAATGCCTTCAATGAGGGGACACCCTCCGTCTTGAAATGATGATAAGTCACGGATTTGTTTAGATCCTTTAAATTTATCACAGGGTGAACTCCGCCGCCTTTCTTTTCGACCAGAAACATGTTGCTTACGTATATTGGTTTCTGTGAAGGAAGTAACTCTATAGGTTTTTTGTGAGTGGGTTCTGTAATTTCTTACGGAGAATTAGAGTTGATTTTGGGAAGACATGATGATGGATATTGGTGGTTCAGTTTGTACAGGTAGGGCATTGAATTTGAGTACCTAACCCATAACTGTGTGAAGGATCCATGAATCTGATGTTAACATGTTCCAGTGTTGGGAAAAACTTTGTAGCCTGCCCCCTACTGGACCTGCGAGGGAAAAAACAATGGTAAATATACTCAAAGTACTCTGGGCGTCTTGAGCATTGGAAGGGATGAGAGAAACTTGTAGTGAGAAAAAAGAGGTTTGTGAGGGTCCTGAGGATGAGCAGCGGCACTAGTGGCCTGCTCTACGGTGGGGCCGCTCAGGTCTCACAGGGCTTTTGCTCGATTGTGCCATTACAGGAACGAATGCTCCATATGCAAATCAGCCTGCTCAGGTCTCACAGGGCTTTTGCTCGATTGTGCCATTACAGGAACGAATGCTCCATATGCAAATCAGTCCTGCTCTCACCCAAAAAGGGTGGCCAGTGCTGATTGCCAAGGACGTCATCCCTGCACAAGAGGTGCAGCAACCCCCGACTATTGTTTCAGCCTTGTTAGGCCTCATCAGGAGGGTATAGCTGACACCCCTCTAGGCACCTCGAGCAAGGTGTCCACGTCTGGATTACCCTGTATACTTGTAGTGAGAAAAAAAGGTTTGACAGGGTCCTGAGGATGAGCAGCGACACTAGTGGCCTGCTCTATGGTGGGGCCCGTTCAGGTCTCACAGGGTTTTTGCTCGAGAGAGACTTGGTCTGGAATGTGACAGGAAAAACACTGGTACTCTGTTGGCTTGATTGGAAGGAGTCTCTAGGGACGTTATGATGGAATTGGACAGAAAAATGGCTCCTGCTTTTCCTGGCCCTTTCGAAAACTCTACTGGGAAATATTTGTTTGATGGACTATGGTACTTGCTCCATGGTGGTAAAAGTGCCAGCAAATCTTTTCATTCTATTCGCTATATTCTCGTGAAATCGCAGGCCTTCAGAGTTAGGAACTGGTTCTTGCCACATTGGCTAATTTTGGATTTACAGTTGTGTTCAAAATTATTCAATAGTGTACATTTGTAATTGTATTCAGAATGAAATCCTACAAGGACTTTTTAAAGAACCATATGCAACTAAAATGACATCAATTGGTTTTGTAATACAGTAGTAAATGTTTCTGTTGTGAATTCTTCATTGACACAATTATTCAACCCCTTAAAGACTACCACTCTGAAGAACAGAGGTTCATTCAAGTGTTTTCAATCAGGTATTGAAAACACCTGTGGATGTCACGGAGCAGCAATAAAGCATAATAAGCACCAATTAGGCAGCTTTAAAATGACTGTGATACTCAGCTCCTTCTAGACATTTACTGGTGTGGTTACAAACATGGTGAAGTCAAGAGAATGGTCCAGGAAGACAAGAGAAGAGGTGATTACTCTTCACAGGAAGGGCAATGGCTATAAGAAGATTGCAAAGATGTTAAACATACCAAGAGAGACCATAGGAAGCATCATTCGCAAATTCAAGGCAAAGGGCACTGTTGAAACGCTACCTGGTCGTGGCAGAAAGAAGATGCTGACTTTGACTGCGGTGCGCTACCTGAAACATAGAGTGGAGAAAAGTCCCCGTATGACTGCTGAGGAACTGAGAAAAGATTTGTCAGATGTGGGTACTGAAGTTTCAGCTCAGACAATACGGCGCACACTGCGTAATGAAGGCCTCCATGCCAGAACTCCCAGGCGCACCCCCTTGCTGTCTCCAAAGAATAAGAAGAGTCGACTGCAGTATGCCAAAAGTCATGTGGACAAACCACAGAAGTTTTGGGATAGTGTTCTGTGGACTGATGAAACAAAATTAGAACTGTTTGGGCCCATGGATCAACGCTATGTTTGGAGGAGGAAGAACAAGGCCTATGAAGAAAAGAACACCTTGCCTACTGTGAAGCATGGCGGGGGGTCAATCATGCTTTGGGGCTGTTTTGCTTCTGCAGGTACAGGGAAGCTTCAGCGTGTGCAAGGTACCATGAATTCTCTTCAGTACCAGGAGATATTGGATGACAATGTGATGCAGTACGTCACAAACCTGAGGCTTGGGAGACGTTGGACCTTTCAACAGGACAATGATCCCAAGCATACCTCCAAGTCCACTAGAGCATGGTTGCAGATTAAAGGCTGGAACATTTTGGAGTGGCCATCGCAGTCACCTGACTTAAATCCGATTGAGAACCTCTGGTGGGACTTAAAGAAAGCAGTTGCAGTGCGCAAGCCTAAGAATGTGACTGAACTGGAGGCTTTTGCCCATGACGATTGGGCGAAGATACCCATAGATGGCTGCAAGACACTTGTGTCAAGCTATGCTTCACGTTTAAAAGCTGTTATAACTGTAAAAGGATGTTGTACTAAGTACTAAGATTGACTGTCACTTGGGGGTTGAATAAAACTGATAATGATGTGAGCACAGAAAAGACATTTGTGCTTATTTCATTATAAATGTTATGTTATATTTGTCTGACCTACACGTGCCTCTTTGATTTAATTGTAAGCAAGATGACTGAATGATCAAAATCAATGTCAAACTGGCCAAAACACTCAATTTCAGTGGGGGTTGAATAATTTTGAACACAACTGTATCCTTAAAAGAATGGAGTGTCTCCTCTCAGTCGGGATTGCTGCATTGATGTCGCCCAGTTGGCATATCAGACGTTGGATGCAGCCACATAGAAACATAGAAAATGTCGGCAGATAAGAACCTTTCGGCCCATCTAGTCGCCCAATATTCATGTATATCAGGAGTAATATTCTCCAACAATGAATGTTCAATGGAGTTGAAGGTTTTTGAGAAGGACCCAGCATGTCCAGTGATTTATCCTGGCATCCCTTTAGGGTGGCATCAATTCCTCTTTTTGGGGAGCAGCCACATTTTCTATTAAACTCAATGTCTGGGTTTACCTCAGGGATGGTATCGGCGTTATTAGATAGCGTTGGTTTAGGGCATTCCTCTCAATTTATTGCAGGGTTTTTGATCTAGGGGCTTTCTAATGCGCTTCAATAGACGAGGCAACATGGTCTAATGGAGCCCATTCAGAGGAGCGAAGGGGGTTTAAATTATCCCACAAGACACGGAGGCGAGTATTATGCTATCTTTTCTTTACTTAAGCCGATAGCAGCAAAGAACAATCTCTCAAATACAACAACAAAAGTATTTAGAGAGAAAAATACAGTTTAACAATACATGTAACAATAGCAGGTAATGGTACAGTCCACCTCCCTGCTGTCCAATCGTCCGGTAGACCGCTCCATAAATTCCCTGGTAACCCTTGGCTCTTCCTCTTTTCTTTGCTGCTCGCCGAGATGAGTATTAGCAGCAAATTGAGTATTAAAATTGCTTGCAGTATAATGTATTTTACATTTGCAATATTACGAGTTTTATGTCATTACATTTTACAAACACACACATTCTGTTAGAGTCATTTTTCATCTGGTTTGTCATTTATTTAGTGAGGGAACTTTTCTGTTTTTTTTAGGCAGGTTTTTTCTTAAACTATGTTATTTATTCATTCCCCATCTTGTATTTCCTCCGGTGAGAGGAGTCTGTCTCTCCGGTGGTTATTGTCGGGTTTCGGCGCCTCCCCTGCAACTCCATCATAGGGCAGAGGCGCGGCTTCACGTCATTAGTGTCTGAGGTAACGCTCGGTGGCTCGTGCATGCGCAGTACGTTGCGGCAGTTATTTCAGACGAACAGCTGTGTTTTTAAACGGACGTCTCCCAATAAAATAAATAAATAAAATAAAGAAGTCGTTTATGACTAACTCGAACCTGCCTGTTGCCCAGGTGCCCTCGTTCTTATGCCCACGTTTTTCCCCTCATACTTGGAGTATAATATGGTTAAAATGTCTAGAATCTCTCAGCCAGACGTTCATTTATAATTTCCCCAACTTCAGATAGATTTTTATCTAGTGATTCCTGACAGGATAATGAGGTCCCTGAGACTTCAATGAGGGAGAAGAGAAACTCCCAAAAAATATCCCTCATAAAACCTACGTCTACCCGTACTTGTAATGAATTCCCACAGCACATCACTGTGACGAAAAAAGGAGCCAGTTAACTCCGGCTGACAAAGAAAGAGGAAGCGCGCTAGAGGCGCAAAGATACCGGCAGCTCCTCAGAACATTCTAGAGAGGAAGCAATGTCAGATTCTGAGGTGAATTCCTCTGACCCGGAGTACGATCCGGTCTCCTCTCCTGAGGCCTCACATTCAGTTTCCTCACCTGATTCCACTGATTCTAAAAACCGCTTATTGATCCGGTAGATGCTGTAAGAAATTCAATGTTTGTACCAGAGCAATTAAAACATCCCCGGTCAGTGGAATGGACACACATAGAGCATGTGGCTGGTTATATAGAACAGCATATCCGTATGTCAATGGATAAACAAACCAGAAGTAATTTGAGGGCTGAGTGTCCAGCCCCAACTTTGTCACATAAGCTTAATGTAACCCCGAGTTAGATCCCGAAATTATTCACATCCTTAACCAGTCAAATTGGTCCCGAAAAAGGGGAGTAGAGGCACCTTAAGGGGTGTCATGATAAATTGTTTGATTTTGTGGGTCCATTGGTAAAATTAATGGATTCGATAGAGGTTTTTCCTCACTAAGGATAATATCAGGAATGTTTTCTCGAATAGGTTTTTCGTTATTCCTTATTCCACCTCAAGAGGCTCCTTTAAATCCTCTTAACTAGAGCCCCAAGATGGACCCCACCTTTTTTTCCCACAATGGACCAGAATTTCACCGTCAAAGTGGTTACAAAGGTTCGAGAGGATCAGGATCTTTTGGGGAGTATAATCTCACACCAACATCCCATACAAACTATTCCTCCGGGAGTTCTGGTTATATCAGAAAAGACGAAGCTGTTACTTCACTACAAGTAAAAACATTTCTCCAAGAAAAACGCAATAGAAGAGGTGACATCTCACAAGGAGATATTCCTAATCAATATATTCCTAGTAAAAAGGAAGACGGAGAATTCCACCCAGTATCAATTTAAAACACCTAAACGAGTACGTTGTGTACAATCATTTCTAAAGCGAAGACATTCCATCATTAAAAGGAGTTTTATCTCCACAAGATTGGATGGTCAATATAGACCTAAAAGACGCTTATCTGACAATCCCAATGAACTACGAAATATCGATCCTGACACCGACACAGTCTATCGAATTTCTAGGTTTCATCGTAACTACGATGGAGATGTCTCTTTCTCTGCCTTCAGCTAAAGTTCGGCTGATTCACAGAGAATTCAGATGTCTTCTATCTGCAGAAGAATTCTCTCTGAGATGGTTAGCTCACCTCCTGGGTCTACTCTCCGCAGCAATACAAGTGGTCTTTACAGGACCGCTTTATTGTCGAGCTCTTCCACGTCTGAAAGCACGATTTCTGCGGAGGGGATGGCTTTATCCAGATTGCATCTCTCTGGACGACGAGTCAAAATTGGAGATGCAGTGATGGCTAAACTCCAGAATTGGTCATAGAGTCAGACGCCAGCAGATCTGGCTGGGGCGCGCTGCGGATCACTTTCCACAGGTGTCAGTTGGGTTTCCACAGAGATAGGATTGTATATGATTGTTTAGAACTCCTTGCAGGATTGTTTGCTATTCGAGTATTATCAAGTATTTCCAGACGAGTTCTATACGCCTGGAGATGGACAACCTGTCCGCTGAGCATTATATCAACCATCTAGGTGACCCCAGGTCTAAACAGTTGGCAGAGACAGCGAAATCTTTTGAGGATTTTGCCGGCCTCACAATTTATCAGTCCAGGCCAATACATTCCAGGGTTCAGCAATGTAATGGCGGACTGGAATTCAAGGTATCTGATAGACTCCAGCAATTGGAGATTAGACACCAGGGTATTTGCCAGTTTGTCATCCCTCTGGGGTCCCTTCTCTATAGATTTGTTGGCTTCTCACCTTAATATTCCTTTACCACAATACTACTGTTGGAGACCAGACCCCATGGCTTTGGCCACGGCTGGTCTGGTCCAGACCTGGACGCTAGGGACGCTTTACGCTTTTCCTCCATTCTAATTTCAATAGTAATAAGACTAGTACAAGCACAATTAGCTACAATAGTGCTCATAGCACCCTTATGGAGGTCTCAACCATGGTTCCTGCACCTCCTGAATCTGTCGGTGGACGCTCCCAGGCTAATTCGTGTCCCATCATCCACCCTGGGGGACCCAGAGGGAACTCTTCAGAATTCTTTGAGTCTTCACTCATTACACTTTACAGCTTGGAAAATATCAAGGGCCACTGGCCTTCAGTCAACATTTCGGATGCATCTGCCTCCTTTTTGTCGAGTTCCTGGGCCCCTCTACTAGGAGGAGATATGATACCGCATGGAATTCATGGGTTTCTTGGTGCATGGAACATCAAGTTGATCCCATATCAGTTCCTTGAGTAACTTGTTTAGTTTCTTCACACATCTATTTGGGGATGGTAAAGCGTATCGTACGATTAATAACCTCAGATCGGTGATACCTGCTTCACATCAGGGTTATATTGGTATTCCTGCCGGGAAGCACCTCATTACATGTAGGTTATTGAAGGGTATACAGTGTAACGACCCCTCGTTCCCGTTATTCTAACATCTGGGATGTCATTCTAGTTAATTTTATGGATAAGTGGCCGAGAATGAAACTCTGTCTATTAAACTGATTTCTGTGAAATTGGCCATTTTACTTTGCTTGATTTCCTGCAATAGAGTCTCACACGTTCGAGCCCTAAACTTAACGGGAAGAATTTTTACCCGACACGGGGAGAAATGTTAAATTTTCCTACAGGACAAAGACTTCATTGTCAGAGGTCTTCTATCCAGTTTTGTCACAGCGTCCTGTCCTTTACCCAGTAATTGTTTTAAAGAATATGGAAGAGTTTCTGCCCCTAACAGGTCACTCCAATCCCAACGGTTATTCATATCCTTACGTAAACCATACAATTCTGTAACTTTCACCACACTCGCTAGGTGGGTTAAATGGATCATGTCAGGAGCTGGTGTAGTCGTCTCTGTGTTCGGAGCTCATTCTTCCCGGAGTGCTTCTGCTTCCGAGGTTTTTTCTTCCGTGGATGTCGACTTGTAGACATCTTAAAACAGCAGACTGGTCCAGAGAATCCACCTTTAGGGAGTGTTATTTTAAACCAGTATCTCACATGTCACTATCACTAATTAATTAAGCTTTGAACTCGCATAATAAGAGCCTCCGTGTCTTGTGGGATAATTCCCAGATTCCCCTATTATCATGACGGGGAATCATAATTATAATAAAGACACGGAGGCGAGTATTATCCCACCCGATAATTGGGATATTCCCACCCTTTATATTTGGTTATTAAGTTTTGATGTTTCAGTAGTCATTACGGATTTTTTCAAACCTTCTTAATATAAGCTCTTGGTGATCTTTAATACATTTATTTTTCCGACAGCCTAATTAGGAGGGAAAGAGAACGAATTGGAGGTTCCCTCAGACCAGTCTGAGACCCAGTCTGTGTCACTGGTGCTAGACTCGTCATCCTCTTCATCTGAGGAATGTTCCTCTGTGGAGCTGGAGCTCCTTTCCACATTTTTTCCCTCTTCCATTGCCGTTTCTTGGCATTGTGTTAGCGGCCTCCTCTCAGTGCACATGCGTTTCACTGCGCCGGTTTATGTGGTATAGGGACCTGCGTATTCACAGGTGTATGCTTGGCAACAGGTAGTATTTTTTTTAGGAAGACGATCGACTCCGATGCCTGAGGTACAAGGCAGGGCCAGAATTATAACTAGGCAGAGTAGGCATATGCTTAAAGGGATACGCTAGGCAACATGACCACCTAAGCTTTTTTAGGTGGTCATGATGCCCTGAGTATGCGGCCCTCTGTCCCTCCTCCCTCCGCTCAGCCGATCAGCTGAAAATGCTGAAAACAGCTGAGAGAGGCGGAGGACTTTACTCCGCCCTCCCAGCTGTCAGTCAGGAGAGCGAGATTCCCAGATTCCCCTATTATCATGACGGGGAATCATAATTATAGTAAAGACACGGAGGTGAGTATTATGCTATCTTTTCTTTACTTACGCCGATAGCAGCAAAGAACAATCTCTCAAATACACAACAAAGTATTTTGAGAGTGAAAAAAACACGTTTAAACTGTATATATACTGTGACAGAGTACAGGATCATACGTATATAAGCCTGAGGTTGCAACGTGCTGTGTATCCAGGTTACTAACAGGTTAAAGGCTCTTGTCCTGCTAGCACACCTTTTCTCCATCCTAATTAGCTCGGGCCTATTTAGTAGGTCTGGGAGAACAGGGAAATGGTTCAGAGTGGAGCTGAACCAAGCCCAGAGAGGTTGTCTCCTAAGTTGTCTGGTAAGGGACTGACTTTTGGTTACCTACTGTTCAAAACGTATGGTTTATGTTTTTTTCGTGCTGGAAGCAGAGTAGCTGCTCCAGCCTCCTGTAGTCAGAACCTACTACTGTGAGTTAGTCTCCTGACAGGAGTAGGCCTGTTCATTTGTTTATCATTTGTTGTTACTTTCTTTTCTGCGTGGCAAAACATGTGATTAAAAGGGGAATCACCCAAAAACCCGCAAGAGATTTACGGTTCAGCAAATAAACGTTGTTTGCAGTGCAACCTCCTGGCTGTCCTGACCCTCTTTGGCCACGACCCTACCACAAGTGGTGGCAATGGTGGGATTTGTGTCGTGCCGGTTCAGTTGCCACAAGAACCTTAAAGGTACAGGACCCATAGAAAATGGAGGACGTTGTGAAGGCCCTGGTGAAGGCCACGGCGGTGCAGCAAGAAACAAACAGGCAAGCTGCAGCCCAACAAGAAACAAACCGGCAAGCTGTAGTAGCGCAGCAGGAGGGCAACAGACTCTTAGCCCAACAAATTGGAGCCCTGGCGGAGGCACAGAAGTCTGACCATGCGCTGCTTAAGGGTATCCTGGAATATATCGCTAACCTGGGAGAGCCTGTGCAAGCAGGAGGGGTTAGCAAAATACGGGCAAGCAATTGTTTGCAGAAAATGACTCCCGAAGATGATGTGGAGAGCTATCTGCTGGCTTTTGAGCGAACAGCCACCCGTGAAGCCTGGCCTCCAGAACAGTGGGCAGGAATTATTGCTCCTTTTCTCCTGGGAGAAGCACAAAAAGCGTATTTTGACCTAGAAGAGGAAGCCGCTGCAGATTATCCACAGTTAAAGGCGGAAATAATGGCCCGGATGGGCGTCACCACTACTGTAAGGGCCCAGCGTTTTTACAAATGGCGATTCAATGAGAGACAGGCTCCTAGATCCCAGATGTTTGACCTAATCCACCTGGCCCGGAAATGGCTCAGACCGGAGTCCCAGAGTCCTGCCCAGATGGTGGAATCCCTAGTACTGGATCGATATTTAAGAGAACTTCCCAGTGGTCTTCGTGAGTGGGTCAGCCAAGGAAACCCCACTAATTATGACGCCATGATAGCCCAAGTAGAAAGATACTTGTCTGCAAAAGACTTGGAAAAGTCCTCTAGGTATCTGGGGCCGAACCAGAGACCAAAAGTCCAGCGGAGTGAACCTGAAGCTACTTTCAGAGAAGGAGTGCATCTGCGCAAAACAGACTCCAGGACCCCCCTTCCTTTGAAAAATGACCACTTTGGTGGAAACTCCATAACCTGCTTCGAGTGTGGGGGTAAAGGCCATGGCAGGGCACGGTGCCCTAACCTCCCGGAGCCAATGCAGTGTGGACTTGGGGAGAACCCCCAAAACTTTTGTGGACTACTCTGCTTAGCGGGCCTGGTAGAAGATTTGCATACTTTCCGAGTACCAGTCCAGTTGAATAATCAACATACAGTGGCACTAGTTGACTCTGGAAGTGCCTTGACTCTAGTGGCTGGTGGCTTAGTCAAGCCGACACATATACAGGAGCACCACACAGTGGGTGTGCTTTGTATTCACGGAAGTACTGTGAGATATCCTACCGCCGATATAGAGGTTTATGTACAAGACAGGCTGGTAAAGATATCAGCGGTAGTTGTGCCACGGTTACCCTATTCCTTTGTCATAGGAAGGAACTTCCCTGACTTTTACTCCCTCTTGCAGTCCCCAACACTGTTAAAACAAGGTGATGGTCTCGACATATTCCCCTTTTCTCACCCTGACTTGTATGTTACCAATCCAAAAAGTCACAAAACCAGGAGGCAATGCAGAGAAAGCAGACGGAGGTTTAATAAAGCCATTAAAGGGGTTTTGCTGGGTGACCATGGGAAACGGTCAGGGAAAGGTGTTGGCACTCAGTGTACTGAAGAAGAGATAGTGGGTGAACAAAAGGAACCCCACACCGAGCAAGACATAGAGGCTGGGGCGAATGACCCCAGAGCTTTGGATACTTCCAGTGTTAGCTTTGGGAGAGCACAGGTAAATGACCCTCTGTTACAGAATGCTAGGAGTACCGTGGTGGAGGTGAATGGGGTACCTGTTGAAGGTAGTACAAAAGCTACATGTCCCTATTTTATCCTCAGAAATGACCTACTCTACAGAATAGCTTTAGATGAGGGCCAAGAAACTGAGCAGCTAGTGGTGCCTTCTTCCTACACCCGGAAGGTGCTGGATTTTTCCCACTCATCTCTTGGGGGGACACTTGGGAGTGGAGAAAACTCAAGAACGGGTTCTAAGACGGTTCTTTTGGCCAGGGGTATATGAGGAAATTAAGAGGTATTGTGCTTCTTGTCCCGAATGCCAACTCTCCTCCCCCAAACCTAAGCTAAAAGCACCCCTCATACCTCTTCCGATTGTTGATGTGCCCTTTGAAAGAATTGGTATGGACCTAGTGGGTCCGTTGGATAAATCTGCTAGGGGTCACCAGTACATCTTAGTGATCCTCGATTATGCCACCCGATATCCCGATGCCATTCCAATGCGGAAGGCCAATTCCCAAAGCATCGCAAAGGAATTGGTCCATGTGTTTGCACGTGTTGGCATTCCAAAGGAAATACTAACCGATCAAGGTACCCCGTTTGTTTCCCGGCTTATGAGGGACTTATGTAAGTCATTGAGTATACGTACTTTGAGGACCTCAGTGTACCATCCCCAGACAGATGGGCTGGTAGAGAGGTTCAATCGCACCCTGAAAGGGATGTTACGAAAAGTTGTTAGTCGGGATGGGAAGGACTGGGACCTACTGCTCCCGTACCTGCTTTTTGCTGTCAGAGAGGTTCCACAGAGCTCTACAGGTTTCTCACCATTCGAACTCCTGTATGGGAGGCACCCCAGGGGGATACTAGATGTTCTACGGGAAACCTGGGAGGAACAAGGTGTCCCTGGGACAAATGTGGTACAGCATGTGGAACAGATGCAAGGGCGTATGGCCCGGATTGTTCCTCTTGTACGCCAGCACATGGAGCAGGCACAAAGTGTCCAAAAACTACACTATGACCAAAGGGCCACTGTGAGAGAATTTAAAAAGGGTGACCGGGTTATGGTCCTTGTTCCCACGGCAGAGAGTAAGCTTCTGGCCCAGTGGCAGGGGCCTTACGAAGTTCTAGAGAAAGTGAGTCCTGTAAATTACAGGCTCAGTCAGCCCAATCGCCATAAGAAGGAGGCCGTGTTTCATATAAACCTTCTGAAGCAGTGGAGGGACAGAGAAGCCAGTGCAGTTGCCATGGGGGACATAACGATAGGTTCCCTTGCCTTTGAACAGTCGGTGTCAATTTCAGCAGAGCTGACTCCTGAGCAAGCAGAGCAGGCTAATGACATGGTTGAGAGAAATGGGGATGTCTTCTCGCCAATACCGGGCAGAACCTGGGAGATTACCCATGACATTCTTACGGAGCCTGGAGCTACTGTTAGAATTAATTCCTACAGGATTCCCGAGGCCAGAAGGGAAGCGGTAAGGGCTGAGGTTAAGAAAATGCTTGAGCTCGGGGTGATAGAAGCATCTCATAGTAACTGGTCCAGCCCAATTGTTTTGGTGCCCAAACCTGATGGCTCTATAAGGTTCTGCAATGACTTCAGAAAGTTGAATGAAGTCTCAAAGTTTGACGCCTATCCCATGCCACGGGTCGATGAGTTGGTGGAGAGACTCGGAAAAGCTAGATTTCTCTCTGTGTTGGATCTGACCAAGAGTTATTGGCAGATACCACTATCTGAGCGCACCAGGGAGAAGACAGCGTTTACCACACCTGATGGCTTGTTCCAATATACAATAATGCCATTTGGTCTACATGGTGCTCCGGCAACCTTTCAGAGACTGATGGACAAGTTACTCAGGCCCCATGCCCATTATGCGTCCGCCTATCTCGATGACGTTATTATTCAAAGCACAGACTGGGACTCGCACCTGCCGAAAGTAGAGGCAGTGCTGGACACCTTTAGGAAGGCTGGGTTGACAGCAAACCCCTCTAAGTGTGTCATCGGCTTAGCAGAAGCCAAATACCTGGGCTACGTGGTTGGGAGAGGGTTGGTGAAACCTCAGATTGACAAGGTGGGAGCCATACAGAATTGGCCTCGACCACTTAGAAAGAAACAGGTCAGAACATTTCTTGGAATGGTTGGGTACTACCGCCGGTTTGTACCCCATTTTGCTACCAGAGCTGCTCCCCTCACTGACCTCATTAAGGCAAGAGTACCAGACATGGTGTGCTGGGACAGCAAAACAGAGGAGTCCTTCTTGGATCTTCGCTCTGTACTGTGCCAGAAACCGATCCTGGTAGCGCCAGACTTTACGAAGGAGTTTTTCTTACAGACTGATGCCTCTGACGTGGGCTTAGGGGCTGTACTTTCCCAGTATGTAGATGAGGAAGAGTATCCCGTGTTATACCTAAGCCAAAAGCTATTACCCCGAGAGCGGCGCTATGCTGTGGTTGAAAAGGAGTGTTTGGCCATAAAGTGGGCCATGGACACTCTCAAATATTACTTGCTGGGACGACGGTTTACCCTGGTCACTGACCATGCTCCCTTGCGTTGGATGCACACCAACAGGGACAGGAACTCCAGGGTCCTGCGGTGGTTTTTGTCATTGCAACCATTTCACTTTGTTGTGCAGCACCGGGCTGGTCTGCTGCATGGGAACGCTGATGCTCTCTCTAGAGTGCATGCATGGCCTTGCGGCGGCGGCCGCTTCTCACTCCTGTGTTCAGCTGGGGAGGGGGATGTGTGACAGAGTACAGGATCATGTGTATATAAGCCTGAGGTTGCAACGTGCTGTGTATCCAGGTTACTAACAGGTTAAAGGCTCTTGTCCTGCGAGCACACCTTTTCTCCATCCGAATTAGCTCGGGCCTATTTAGTAGGTCTGGGAGAACAGGGAAATGGTTCAGAGTGGAGCTGAACCAAGCCCAGAGAGGTTGTCTCCTAAGTTGTCTGGTAAGGGACTGACTTTTGGTTATCTACTGTTCAAAACGTATGGTTTATGTTTTTTTCGTGCTGGAAGCAGAGTAGCTGCTCCAGCCTCCTGTAGTCAGAACCTACTACTGTGAGTTAGTCTCCTGACAGGAGTAGGCCTGTTCATTTGTTTATCATTTGTTGTTACTTTCTTTTCTGCGTGGCAAAACATGTGATTAAAAGGGGAATCACCCAAAAACCCGCAAGAGATTTACGGTTCAGCAAATAAACGTTGTTTGCAGTGCAACCTCCTGGCTGTCCTGACCCTCTTTGGCCACGACCCTACCACAATACATAACAGATAACAATGGTACAGTCCAGTATAACAATGGTACAGTCCAACTCTTCAAATCCTCTGACCACCGTTGGCTCTTCTCTTTTCTGATGCGAGACCGTCCCGATTCTTCTTTAACCAATCGAACATGGAAGGACCTTCTTCCTTTATGGAAACCTTGAACATGTAGAGGAAACCTTGTATGATAAATTCCAATCCAAGGATTAAGCTGTCAGAGAAAACAATACATTAGAGATCACCAGAGCTTGTTAACGAATGATCAAATGATCTAAAAACTTATCGAACACTTAACCTTCACATCAGATATTAGGGTGGGAAACAGATTCTCCACATTTGGGTGGGATAATACTCGCCTCCGTGTCTTTACTATAATTATGATTCCCCGTCATGATAATAGGGGAATCTGGGAATTACCCCACAAGACACGGAGGCTCTTATTATGCTAGTTCAAAGCTTAAGTAACTAATGAATGCGACATGTGAGACACCGGTTTAAAATAAAATTCTCTAAAGGTGGATTCTCTGGACCAGTCCGCTGTCTTTAAGATGTCCTCCAGACGACATCCCCGGGAAAAAGCTCCCGAAGCAGAAGCGCTCCGGGAGGAATGAGCTCCGAACACGGAGACGTCTACGCCAGCTTCAGACATGATCCATTTAACCCACCTAGCGAGTGTGGTGGAAGACACCGACTTGTATGGTTTGCATAAAGATATGAACAATCGTTGTGATACACCAGCTCTGTTAGAGAACGTAACCCTTTCATATTCCTTCAAACAACGGGCTGGACAAAGTTGAGGACGTTGAGGAAAAGCTGGATAGAAAACCTCTGACAAAGAAGTTTTTGTCCTGTTAGAAACCAAAAATCTCACTCCTGTTGGAGAAAAACATCTTCCCGTTAGATCTAGGGCTCGAACGTCTGAGACCCTTTTGCAGGAAACTAAGCAAAATAGAATGGCCAATTTTGCCGAAATTTGTTTGATGGACAAAACTTCGTTATCAGGCCAACTCTCCAAGAGACTAAAAACAACATTAACGTCCCAGGTGTTAGAGTAACGAGAACGAGGTGGTCTTTTACACCGTATACCCTTCAATAATCTACATACCATAGGATGTTTCCCTGCAGGAATCCCGTCAAACCCTCGATGCGAAGCAGATATTGCCGATCTTGAATTATTGATCGTGCGATATGCTTTCCCATCCTCAAATAAACGAGTGAAATGACTTAACAAGCTACTCAAAGAAGCTGAAACGGGATTAATACGTTGTTCCAAACTCCAAGAGGCCCACGCCCTCCATGCGGATCTATATCTCCTTCTGGTAGATGGGGCCCAGGAACTTGACAACAACGAGGCAGTTGCTTCCGAAATGTCGATGGAAGGCCAATGACCCCTGATATTTTCCATGCTATCAATCGCAACGAGTGAGGATTCAAGATATTGAGAAGTGTCCCCTCCGGATCCCTCAGAGTGTATGGCCAAGCCTGGATTAACCTGGGAACGTCCACAGACAGTTCCAGAAGTAGTGGGAACCAAGGTTGGGACCTCCACAGTGGTGTTATGAGAACTATCGTAGCCAATTGCGATTGTACGAGTCTTATTACCGCTAGAATGAGGACGAACGGTGGAAATGCATAAAGCGTCCCTAGCGGCCATACCTGAACCAGAGCATCCGTGGCTAGAGCCATGGGATCTGGTCTCCAGCTGTAAAACTGAGGTAGTAATGTATTGAGGCGCGATGCAAATAGATCTATAGAAAAAGGACCCCAGATAAATGACAATTTGGCAAATACCTCAGTATCCAATCTCCAATCGCTGGAATCTATCAGGTATCGAGAATTCAATCCGCCACTACATTGTGGAGGCCTGGAATGTATTGGGCCTGAACTGTTAGACTGTGAGACAGGCAAAATCCCCAGTAGGTCTTTGACGTCTCCGCCAACTGTTTGGATCTGGGACCTCCTAAATGGTTGATGTAACGCACTGCGGACAGATTGTCCATTTTGAGAAGAATGGAACTCGCCTGAAAATGTTTGACGAAACTTTGAACAGCAAACAAACCAGCGAGGAGTTCCAAACAGTTTATGTGCCAATCTACCTCTGTAGTGTCCCATCTGCCGCCTGTGGAAAGCGAACCGCATCGCGCGCCCCACCCAGATCTGCTGGCGTCTGATTCTATGACTAATTCTGGTATTGGATGAATGATGGCCCTGCCATTCCATGATTCCAAATGGTTCAGCCACCATTGTATCTCCTTTTTCGATTCGTCGTCTAAAGAGATGTAATCTGGATAAGACTATCCCCTCCTCAGATATCGCGCCTTCAGACGTTGAAGGGCCCGATAATACACCGGTCCTGGAAAGACCGCTTGTATTGCTGAGGAAAGTAGACCTAGAAGACGGGCTAAACCTCGTAATGGGAACTCCTGTGCCGACAGGAGACGTCTGATTTCCTTGTGAATCAACCGAACCTTGGTTGAGGGCAAAGAAAGAGACATCTCTGTGGAATCTATGGTAAAACCTAAGAATTCGATTAACTGTGTTGGTGTGAGAACCGATTTCTTGTAGTTTATTAGGAAACCCAAATTGGACAACAGATTGATCGTCCAATCTTTGTGAACTGTCAATAATGTTTGATCTTTCGGCAGGAGGAGAATATCATCTAGGTAAATTACTAGACGCACTCCCCTGCTGCGCAGAAACGCTGCTACAGGCCTCATTACCTTGGTGAAACACCAAGGGGCGGATGACAGACCGAACGGTAGGGACTTGAACCTCCAAAGGGTGCCCTCCCAATGAAATTGGAGAAAATCCCTGCTGGTAACTTCTATCGGTATCGTCAGATATGCATCTTTTAGGTCTATTTTGACCATAGAAACATAGAAAAATTTCGGCAGATAAGAACCTTTCGGCCCATCTAGTCGCCCAATTACATGGATACTTTACCTGGATTTATCTTTTGTTTAGGATAGCCTTATGCCTATCCCATGCCTGCTTAAATTCAATCACTGTTTTGGCCTCTACCACTTCAACTGGAAGACTGTTCCATGTATCCACCACCCTCTCAGTAAAATAATGCTTCCTGATGTTACTTTTAAACCTTTGCCCCTCTAATCTAAGACTATGTCCTCTTGTTTTGCTACTTTGTTTCCTTTTAAATATACTCCCTTCCTCTACCTTGTGGATTCCCTTTACGTATTTAAATGTTTCTATCATATCTCCTCTGTCTCGTCTTTTTTCCAAGCTGTACATGTTAAGATCATTAAGCCTTTCCTGGTAACTTTTCTCCTTCAAGCCGTACACCATTTTAGTAGCCCTTCTCTGAACTCTCTCTAAGATGTCTATATCCTTCTGGAGATACGGTCTCCAGTACTGCACACAGTACTCCAAGTGAGGTCTCACCAGTGCTCTGTACAGTGGCATGAGCACTTCCCTTTTCCTACTGCTAATACAGGCTCTCCCTACACAACCAAGCATTCTGCCAGCATTTCCTGCTGCTCTATTACATTGACTACTTACCCTTAGATCCTCTGCAATAATAACCCCTAAATCCCTTTCCTCAGATGTTGAGGTTAGGACTGTATCAAATATTCTATATTCAGCCCTTGGGTTTTTACGTCCCAGGTGCATTATCTTGCACTTATCCACATTAAAACTCCATTGCCACAGCTCCGACCATTTTTTTAGTTTACCTAAATCATTTGTCATTTGGCTGATCCCTCCAGGAACGTCAACCCTGTTGCAAATCTTTGTGTCATCAGCAAAAAGACATACTTTTCCATTAATACCTTCTGCAATATCACTAATAAAAATATTAAATAGAATGGGCCCAAGTACTGACCCCTGAGGTACCCCACTGGTAACAAGACCTTGTGCCGAATAAACTCCATTTACCACAACCCTCTGTTGTCTGTCACTCAGCCACTGCCTAATCCATTCAACAATATTGGAATCCAAGCTCAAAGATTGCAATTTATTGATAAGTCTTCTATGCGGAACAGTATCAAAAGCCTTACTGAAATCTAAATAAGCAATGTCTACTGCACCACCTGTGTCCATTATTTTTGTTACCCATCCAATCTTGTGGAGTTAAGACCTCTTTTAATGATGGAATGCCCTCCATTTTGAAATGGTTGTAGACAACGTACTCGTTTAGTTGTTTTAAGTTGATTACAGGACGGAAATCCCCGTCTTTCTTTTTTACCAGAAATATATTGCTCAAAAATATTTCTCTTTGAGGTATCACCTCTTCTATGGCATTTTTTCTTAAAAGATTTTTTACTTCCAGTGAAGTAATGACTCTGTCTTTTTTGGGCATAACCATTATTCCCAGAGGTATAGTCTGTACGAGATGAGCAATGAACTCTATCCTGAAACCCTGAATTGTCTGAAGAACCCATGAATCCGATGTGATTATTTGCCATTGATTGAAAAAATTTAATGTCCTTCCCCCCCCATCTCTCCTGTGGAAAAACATTGGAGTGACGTTATACTCCCCAAAGGATCCTGATCTCCTAGATCCTCTGTAACCGCGTTGACGGAAAGGTCTGGATCGTTGCGGAAAAAAGGTGGGTTTTTTTGGGGCCTCTTGGTAAGAGGATCTGAAAGCACCTCTTGAGGTGGAATATGGATTGCGGCTGGGAAAACGACCCCGGTTTTTCCCGGCCCTGCCAAAAACCCTATTCGGGAAAGCTTTCCTTATGTTGGCCTTGACTTTGCCAACTGTCGCGAAAGATCCCGAGTAATCAGCCATTTCTTTGAAGATTCCTTCTCCAAAAAGCATGCCTTCAGCGCTGGAACCTGGCTCGTTGGTTGCCAGAGAAGCTACTTTAGAATCAATCTTAAGGAGAATTGAATGTCTCCTCTCGCTTGAAATGGCCGTGTTCAGATTCCCAAAAACACAGACCAATCTTTGTATCCAGCCCCTGTATTCAAACAGGTCTGGTTTCTCATTCGTGAGGAGAGCTCTTTCAACAGAATCCATCAATTTGGCCAGTGGACCCAGAAGGTCAAATAATTTGTCGTGGCACACCTTCAATGTGGCCTCAACTCCCCTCTTTGGAGTCCAATTAGACTCCTGGAGAATGTCTATGATCTTCGGATCTAACTCCGGTACTAGATGTAATTTATGTGCCAAAGTTGGGGCCGGGCACTCAGCCCTCAGGTTATTTCTGGTCTTTTTATCCATGGGAAAACGTATACGTTGCTCAATGTATTTAGCCACATGTTCAATTGGCGACCACTCTGAGGATCGTGGAGGTTTCAATTGTTCCGGAATGAACATTGAGTTCCCCAGAGCATCTACCGGATCTAAAGCCGGTTTGTTTCCCTCACCGGACTCAGGTGAAGACACCGTGTCCGTTTCTATAGAGGAAGCTTCTGGGTCATAATCGGGGTCAGAGCTCTCCTCAGGATCTGATAACTCTTCCTCACTGGGATAGTCAGAGGAGCTGTCAGTATCCTTTGCGCGTTTTGCGCGTTTCCATCTCCGTTTGGTGCCCGATTTTAAATGGCCCCTTTTTTTAACCACAGTGGAATGTTGTGGAGAATCATTTGTACTTGAATAAGTACGTTTCTTATGTGAGCATTTTTTAGGGAGTTGCTCACCTCTCTCATTTGAGGTCCCAGGGACCTCTTCATCCCGGTGTGAATCAATGGATAGGAATTTTTCTGACGCCGGGGAAACAATGGATGACCTTCTGGCCGAATGGCTTGCCAGTACCCTAACCATAGTATTCTCTAAGTTATTGGAAAAAGCCGACAGCGCAGCCACAAAGGCATCTGCCGGGTTAGAATTTAAGGGAACAGGCACTATAGTACCTGGGGTTATTGGTATCTTATTGTTGGCCATAATCACTAAGTTAATTTACTGAAAGAAACTCGCCGTCTCACAGCTGCTTTAACTCAACCGCCGGTCTCCTGAGGTAATTCGCCGTGACCCACCGCGCATGCGCGAGCCGTCGCGAGCTTTACCTCAGGCAGTGGCGCGAAACCGCTCCTCCCCGAATGACGGAGATACGGGGAAGGCACAAACAAACAAAATAGCCGCATGCGCGCTTCTCACGTAAACCAGAAGGCAAGTGAAAGCAAGAAGGACGGGAGCGGAAGAGGAGGGAGGGGAGTATAAAAAAAAAAAGAGACGCCGCTGGAAACAAGTGGATTTTAGGGTAAGTATTACAGTTACAGAAAAAAAAATCCCTACCTTGTTAGTGAGGGAATAGGTATAGTTTAATGTAAAAAAACGGGGGGGGGGGGTTTGATTAGAGTGTTCCTTTAAAGGTGCCTGTCACAAGGGGGCGCCTTGATCTGTTAATTATTTTTAACAATCATTTAGAGCCCTGTGTCTCTGGAGCCCTGAGGGTTAGAGGAACATATGAGGTATCATTGCTGTGGTCAGATTCTGACATTTCCAGTGATGTCATATATAAACCAGGTTAGATTTATGTAAAAATAAAGCAACAAATAAAATATTATTATTATTTTCTATCGCAGCTCTATTATTCAGTTTAATTATAAAGTGCACAGTGATGCTGCGCTAACTCACCTTTTCATTTCCCACATTGCCAGCAACGCATTGTTTAATCAACAACCTAGACGGTGGCGCTGCAGCCAGTGAGAACCCTGAATCTCTGAATTGTACAGCGCACAGGGTTAAGTGAGTGTCATCGGTTTGGTCAGAGTCTGGTCTAATGATACAAACCCAGGGCTCGAGTCCTGCGGGAACACGCGGGAACGGCGTTCCCGCCATTCTCCCACAGTGGGAACGCAAGATCGCAGCTGTCTGTTGGATAGATCACAGGCGAGCGGCCACGCTTCATTCCAGCCGCCGCTCGGAGGATGAACACGCGGCCGCCGGGCCGGCAGCTATATTTTTTCGGGCCTGACACCTGGCAGAGAGGTGAGCTGGGGGCAAATATTTCCATGAGCTGCTGGGGGCAAATATATACATGAGCTGGGGGCAAATATATCCATGAGCTGGGGGCAAATATATCCATGAGCTGCTGGGGCAAATAAATCCATGAGCTGCTGGGGGCAAATAAATCCATGAGCTGCTGGGGGCAAATAAATCCATGAGCTGCTGGGGGCAAATATATCCATGAGCTGCTGGGGGCAAATATATCCATGAGCTGCTGGGGGCAAATATATCCATGAGTTGCTGGGGGCAAATAAATCCATGAGCTGCTGGGGGCAAATAAATCCATGAGCTGCTGGGGGCAAATATATCCATGAGCTGCTGGGGGCAAATATATCCATGAGCTGCTGGGGCAAATATATCCATGAGTTGCTGGGGGCAAATATATCCATGAGCTGGGGGCAAATATATCCATATAACCAGTGCTGGGCATATTATTCTGGGGGTTCAGTGCTGTGTATATAATTCTGGGGGTCCAGTGCTGTGCATATTATTTAGGGGGTTCAGTGCTGTGTATATTATTCTGGGGGCTCAGTGCTGTGTATATTATTCTGGGGGTCCAGTGCTGTGCATATTATTCTGGGGGCTCAGTTCTGGGTATATTATTCTGGGAGTCCAGTGCTGTACATATTATTCTGGGGGTCCAGTGCTGGGTATATAATTCTGGGGGTTCAGTGCTGTGTATATAATTCTGGGGGCTCAGTGCTGTACATATTATAGTATATAGTCACTGTTACATGTTTACAGGTGCATTCTGTATATAATCACTGTGTTACATGTTTACAGGTGCATTCTGTATATAGTCACTGTTACGTGTTTACAGGCACATTCTGTATATAGTCACTGTGTTACATGTTTACAGGCGCATTCTGTATATAGTCACTGTGTTACATGTTTACAGGTGCATTCTGTATATAGTCACTGTGTTACATGTTTACAGGTGCATTCTGTACATAGTCACTGTGTTACATGTTTACAGGTGCATTCTGTATATAGTCACTGTGTTACATGTTTACAGGTGCATTCTGTATATAGTCACTGTGTTACATGTTTACAGGTGCATTCTGTATATAGTCACTGTGTTACATGATTACAGGTGCATTCTGTATATAGTCACTGTGTTACATGTTTACAGGCGCATTCTGTATATAGTCACTATGTTACTTGTTTACAGGTGCATTCTGTATATAGTCACTGTGTTACTTGTTTACAGGTGCATTCTGTATATAGTCACTGTGTTACATGTTTACAGGTGCATTCTGTATATAATCACTGTGTTACATGTTTACAGGCGCATTCTGTATATAGTCACTGTTACATGTTTACAGGCACATTCTGTATATAGTCACTGTGTTACATGGTTACAGGCGCATTCTGTATATAGTCACTGTGTTACATGTTTACAGGCGCATTCTGTATATAGTCACTGTAGACCCATCCATGTCAGTCGCTTCCTTTCCAAGATGACAGCAGAGGATGATCCAGAGGCCTTCCTGTTAACATTCGAAAGAACCGCTGAGAGGGAAGCATGGCCTAAGACACGGTGGGCAGGATTGGTGGCGCCCTTGCTAACCGGTGAATCACAGAAAGCATATTATGATTTGGAGTATGTGGATGCCATGGATTATGAAAAGGTCAAGCTGGAGATACTAGCACGGCGAGATGTTACTTTGGCAGTGCGAGCACAGCGTGTTAACAACTGGTCCTACCAAGCTGGGAAGTCACCGCGGTCACAGATGTTTGACCTCATCCACCTGGTCCGAAAATGGCTGCAACTGGAGTCCCTCTCGGGGCCACAGATCATTGAGTGGGTAGTCATGGATCGCTTCCTAAGATCCTTACCGATCGTCTTGCAAAAGTGGGTAACCCAAGGGGACCCCAAGTCGGTGGATCAGCTTGTGGAGATTGTTGAGAGGTACTTTGCAGCTGAGGATTTGAACGCCTCCCCGGTGAGCCCATGGACTTTCCGCCCAATACCAAGGCCTCCCTCGGCAATCGGTAAGACTGTTCCAGGGAAAGTGGGTGGTGAGCGTGGCAAGGAGGCAGAAGGAAAAACTGCTGATTTAAACCGGGGAGGTTGGCATTCCAAAGCGGGAACACCAGTGCCCGTCAGCAGACCTAACCTGAGGAATGTAAGATGTTTTCGGTGCCAGGAACTTGGGCATTTAGCTGTGAACTGTCCATTAACTGATGAGCCTATGCAGTGTGACTTGTCTTTCAAGGAAAGTCGGCAGTCTTTGTTTTCCACTGTTTCATGCACCGCTGTGCCAGTAAAGGGAAAACACATGTGTGCAATAACTGTGAATGATAAGCATGTTACAGCTTTGCTGGACTCTGGAAGTTTAGTAACCCTTATTAAGGCTGAATTGATAGACTCTGTGAACTTCCGGGCTAAAAAGGTTGCTGTAGTGTGTGTACATGGTGATACTCGGGAGTATCCTATAGTAGCTGTGAAGTTTGGAACCGCACAGGGTGATCTGAGGCACTTGGTTGGGGTTGTGCCTCATTTGGTGCATGATGTAATTATAGGGAGAGACTTTCCTGAATTTTGGGAACTCTGGGAACACCCAGACTGTGCCACAGTTTCTAAACCAGAGACTGAATCTGAATACATGGATGCTGCAGAGCAGTTGTATTCAGAGGATCCCTCTTGGGGGTCCCCAGACTTTCCCTTCTCTGTTTTGGCAGGAGAATTGGAAGAGTCTGAAGGCCCTATAGCCAATGAGGATAGACCGCCCTCTGCTGAAACTGAAGCTACTCTAGAGTTTGCAGATCTTAACACTCATAGAGAGAACTTTGGTAGTGAGCAGAGGAAGGATCCTACTCTTGTGAGGGCCTGGGAAAATGTTATGATGATCAATGGGGAACCTGTTGACCCAGGGAATAGGCGCTCTTTTCCTTACTTCATTAGTAATGATGACATACTATATCGTGTGTATAAAAAGAACAATGAAATTATTGAGCAATTAGTGGTCCCCAAACCGTACAAAAAGGTGGTATTGGAGCTTGCCCATGGACACTTATTGGGGGGTCATTTAGGTACTGAGAAAACCACTGAAAGGGTTTTACAGAGGTTTTACTGGCCTGGGGTACAAAAAGATATTGAAAACTATTGCAAATCTTGTCCAGTTTGTCAAATGTCTGCACCCCTACCTCATTTTCGGAGTCCCTTAGTACCCTTGCCAATAATCGAGGTGCCATTTGAGAGAATTGCTATGGACCTTGTGGGCCCGCTTCCGAAGTCTGCCCGAGGGCATCAGTATATCCTGGTCATTATGGATTACGTTACCCTGAAGCAATTCCCCTACGCCAGACATCAGCCAAGAATATAGCTAAGGAGTTATTACAGGTGTTTAGCCGGGTCGGGATCCCTAAGGACCTTCTGACGGACCAAGGTACCCCATTTATGTCACGAGTGACAAAAGAATTGTGCAAGTTGTTTAAGGTGACGCATTTGCGAACCTCGGTATACCATCCTCAAACCGATGGACTAGTAGAGCGATTTAATAAAACCTTAAAAAGCATGCTGAAAAAGGTGGTTGACAAGGATGGGAAAAACTGGGACTATTTGCTTCCATATCTGATGTTAGCCATCAGAGAAGTTACTCAGTCCTCTACAGGGTACTCTCCATTTGAATTACTCTATGGGAGACACCCTCGGGGACTTCTGGACATAGCCAAAGAGACCTGGGAGGGGGAGAAGACACCCCACAAAAGCATTATTGAGCATATTTCGCAGATGCAGGACAGAATTACAGTAGTAATGCCAATTGTAAAAGAACATTTAGCTCAATCGCAGGCAGCTCAGCAGAGAATATATAACAGGGATGCTCGAGTCCGCATTTTCTCAACTGGCGACAGGGTGCTGGTATTAGTTCCCACAGTTGAGAGCAAGTTCCTTGCTAAGTGGCAGGGTCCCTTTGAAGTGATAGAAAGAGTTGGAAGTAAATTATAAAATTCACCAACCAGGGAAAAGAAAACCAGAGCAAATATACCATGTGAACTTGCTAAAGCCCTGGAAAGATAGAGTATCGCTAGCTGCTGGGTCCATCCCAATAACCCACCAGCTGGATACTGAACACCCTCAGGTCCCTGAAGTAAAAATTGCTGAGTCGCTGTCTAAGTCACAAAAGCAGGAAGTCAGAGAGTTTTTAATAAAAAACCGAGGAAAATTTTCAGAGATGCCTGGTCAGACGTCAGTAACACAACATGACATTGTTACTGAACCAGGGGCCCGGGTTAAACTTAAACCTTACCGTATTCCTGAGGCAAGGAGGAAAGACATCAGTAGGGAGGTGAAGAAAATGTTTGAGCTAGACATCATTGAAGAGTCCAGTAGTGACTGGTCCAGTCCCATTGTCCTAGTCCCAAAGCCAGATGGGAGTTGGAGGTTTTGCAATGATTTTAGGAAGCTCAATTCAGTGACCAAGTTTGACACTTATCCTATGCCCCGGGTAGACGAACTTATAGACCGACTGGGCACAGCTCGTTATTTGACAACTTTGGACTTGACCAAAGGATATTGTCAGATTCCCCTGACAGAAGGTGCCAAGGAGAAGACGGCCTTCGTAACCCCTGAGGGTTCGTTTCAATATGAAAAGATGCCTTTTGGATTACAAAATGCACCTGCTACATTTCAGAGAGCTATGGACAAACTTTTGAGACCCCACCAACAGTATGCAGCAGCATACTTGGATGACATCGTAGTACTTAGCACTGACTGGGAATCTCATTTGCCTCGAGTCCAAGCTGTCTTGGAAACTCTCCATAGAGCCGGTATCACTGCTAATCCCAAAAAATGTGCCCTGGGGTTAGAGGAAGCCAAATATTTAGGTTACACGATTGGGCGTGGAGTCATAAAACCCCGGCTAAACAAAGTAGAAGCCATTCAGGAGTGGCCACGTCCTACCAGTAATAAACAAGTCAGAGCTTTCCTTGGGATAACGGGATACTACAGGAGGTTTATCCCAAACTTTGCAACTCTTGCAGCCCCGTTGACAGACCTTACCAAAGGGAAGAATTTAATGGTCAAATGGTCCCCAGAAGCTGAGGAATCTTTCCAGGTCCTGAAGAGGGCTCTTTGTGCACAGCCAATCCTCTACTCCCCTGATTTTTCCAAGGACTTTGTAGTCCAAACTGATGCATCTGATGTTGGTCTAGGGGCAGTTTTGTCACAGGTACATAATGGTGAGGAACACCCTGTAGTGTACTTAAGCAGAAAACTAAACGATCATGACAGAAATATGCAGTGATTGAGAAGGAGGGTTTGGCTATTAAATGGGCATTGGATGCCTTTAAGATATTATTTATTAGGGCGCCAGTTTGATCTGGTGACTGACCATGCTCCCCTCAAATGGATGGCTCTAAAAAAGGAGATCAATAGACGTGTGAACCGTTGGTTTCTGGCATTGCAGGACTACAGCTTCACTGTGAAGCATCGCCCGGGTAAAAAAATGGCCAATGTAGATGCTCTGTCCAGAGTCTACGCTTGTGTAGCTGACAGTGTTCCACCCAGGGGGTTGAAACAAGGGGGGAGGGTATGTAACAGGGCATCATGTAGAGAGCAAGGAAAGGTCCTGTCCGGGGTTTATGTGTCACCCAGATTTCTCTTACACCTTCCGGAACCTCTAAGCACCTGGTTTTGCACTTTGCCTCGGTGGCAATTTTAGTGCAGGTGAGGCAAACAGACATCGCTCTGGAGTCTGGGGATTGACGGTCTCTATCTGCTGGAGCACAAGGTTGGTTTTCTGAAGCCTGACAAACACTAGGTTTGTCAAGGGTTGTTAGTCAGGGCTATTGTATGTTTAGTTAGTGCCGGGACACGGCTAGGAATTTTCTTTGCTTTTGAACTGTTTATTTTGAGCAATATACAGTGTGGTGTATAACCTGTGGGTTGCTGCAATAAATGTACCCCCGTTTGAAGAAAAGTCACTTGTCTGGTCTCTGAACCTTTCAAGAGTGCTCACCCCAGAGAGCAATTACACCCGCTACCTGTTTCCCAGCTCACACTGTATATAGTCACTGTTACATGTTTACAGGTGCATTCTGTATATAGTCACTGTTACATGTTTACAGGTGCATTCTGTATATAGTCACTGTTACAGGCACATTCTGTATATAGTCACTGTGTTACATGTTTACAGGCACATTTTGTATATAGTCAATGTTACATGATTACAGGCGCATTCTGTATATAGTCACTGTGTTACATGTTTACAGGCGCATTCTGTACATAGTCACTGTGTTACATGTTTACAGGCGCATTCTGTACATAGTCACTGTGTTACATGTTTACAGGCGCATTCTGTACATAGTCACTGTGTTACATGTTTACAGGCGCATTCTGTATATAGTCACTGTGTTACAGGTTTACAGGTGCATTCTGTATATTGTCACTGTGTTACAGGTTTACAGGTGCATTCTGTATATTGTCACTGTGTTACATGTTTACAGGCACATTTTGTATATAGTCACTGTGTTACATGTTTACAGGTTCATTCTGTATATAGTCAATGTTACATGATTACAGGCGCATTCTGTATATAGTCACTGTGTTACATGTTTACAGGTGCATTCTGTATATAGTCAATGTTACATGATTACAGGCGCATTCTGTATATAGTCACTGTGTTACATGATTACAGGCGCATTCTGTAGTCACTGTGTTACATGATTACAGGCGCATTCTGTATATAGTCACTGTGTTACATGATTACAGGCGCATTCTGTATATAGTCACTGTGTTACATGATAACAGGCGCATTCTGTATATAGTCACTGTGTTACATGATTACAGGCGCATTCTGTATATAGTCAATGTTACATGATTACAGGCGCATTCTGTATATAGTCACTGTGTTACATGATTACAGGCGCATTCTGTATATAGTCAATGTTACATGTTTACAGGCGCATTCTGTATATAGTCAATGTTACATGTTTACAGGCACATTTTGTATATAGTCACTGTTACATGTTTACAGGCGCATTCTGTATATAGTCACTGTGTTACGTGTTTACAGTTGCATTCTTTATTGAGGTATGTTAATAGGGAAGTCTTAAGTGACTTTAGACTGGGGGAAGATTTGATGGTGTCTGGGAGGTTATTCCATAATTGTGGTGCTCTGTAGGAAAATGAGGACCGAGCCGCTGTCTTTTTGTATTGTGGTATTGTAAGTAAGGTGCCGGCCCTGATCTGAGATTATAGGATGAGGGAACTGCTGGGGGAAGCAGTCTATTCAGGCAGGGTGGCAGCTTCCCAGAAAATCTCTTAAACACCAGGTTGGAAAGGTGAAGAGTGCGTACATCGATACGTTACCTATCTGTTCATTGGATATTGTGACAGACCGACAGGCACACCGACCGTGTGCCTCTGTCAAACGCTTTCTCCAAGCTGAACCCCGAAATCCAGCTTTGGCAGCCCCCAAACCTTCCCTCTACAAAGCTCCAGGCACGACCAGAGCAGCTGAGAAGCAAAAGCAAAACTGACACTTTATTTGAAAAATAAAATAAAACACAGGGAAAAAAACAGTTGGGACACCCCCCTCCCCCCTCCCTTCCAGAGTACACTACAGGTGTGTCACAATAATATTTAACCCCTGCAGCCTTGGTCTGTCACAATTCCTCCCCCCCCATTCCACAGTCCGGCAGACCCGGCTAGATCCACACGGGTCAGCATAGGGGATGTCCGGGAGTACAGGCCGCTTTAATTCGGTTTGCCGGGAAAGTCCATCTACATTTCCATTCTGCTTTCCTGGCCGATACTGAACCTTTGAAGTTGTAGGACTGCAGGGCGAGGCTCCAGCGCAATAAGCGTACGTTGTCTCTGGAGACTCTGTTCAGCCAAATCAAGGGGTTGTGGTCGGTGAGCACTGTGAAAGATCTTCCATAAAGGTACGGCTGTAGTTTTTTCAGAGCCCACACCAGCGCCAGGCACTCTTTTTCAATAGCCGCTTACCCCACTTCACTGGGTAGCAGCTTATGTAGGCTATGGGGTGCTCACCGCCGTCGGCTCCCACATGACTCAGTACTGCTCCCAACCTGAAAGCAGAGGCATCTGTGTGAACAGAAAATCGTTTGTTGGGGTCAGGAGCAGCGAGGATAGGTGCTGAGATTAGGTCATGCTTGAGGTGTTGAAAGGCAGCCTCGCACTCTGGGGACCACAGGACCTGTCGGAAGGTTTTTACAGGTAAGGTCGGTCAGGGGTTTAGCGATAGCGCTATAGTTGGGCACAAACTTCCTATAATAGCCTGCTGTCCCTAAAAATGCCAAGACCTGGGTTTTCGTCCAGGGGGGTGGGCCAGTTGGCAAATGCCTCAACTTTAGCAGGTTCGGGGCCCACCCGATGCCCAAGGTACTGGACCTCAGACATCCCTATGCTACATTTATCCAAACTTCAAGGTTTGTCCTGCAGCCCTAATGCAGTCAAACACAACGCCCGGGTGGACCAAATGTTCCTCCCAGGTATCACTTTAGATCGCGATGTCGTCTAGATATGCACAGGCATAGTCTAGGAGGCCATCAAGGAGCCGATCTACCATCCTCTGGAACGTCGCTGGCGCGTTCTTCATCCCGAACGGCATGACCTTAAACTGGTACAGGCCGAAGGGGGTGAGGAACGCCGACTTCGGAATAGCTTCTGTTTCCAGGGGAATTTGCCAGCACCCATTGCATAGGTCGAGGGTAGTCAGGAAGTTACCCCGAGCGATGCGATCTAGCAGTTCATCGACTCGGGGCATGGGGTACGCATCGGTCGTGGTACGGTCATTTAGTCTTCTATAATCCACACAAAAGCGGGTCGTACCATTCCGCTTCGGTACCAGAACTACTGGGGATGCCCAAGGGCTATTGGATGGCTCGATGACTCCTAGCTCGAGCATCTCCTTGATTGCTTTCCTCATCCCATCTCTAACTGCCTCGTACCCGGTATGCAGCCTGCCTGAGGGGCGGCTGTCCCAGGGTCTCCACACTGTGTACTGTCAGTGCAGTATACCCAGGGGCGGTGGAGAACATCTCCTGTCTCTGACTAATGACTCTCCTGACCTGCTCCTGCTGTGCAGCCTCCAACTCAGTAAAACAATTATTGTTGCTGGATTCTACCGCCCACCAAGTTCCCCAGTGCAATCCCTTTCTGACATAACCCAAATTCTTAGTAAATTAGTCGCTCAAAACCAAAAAAGCGAACTGCTGGTCCTCGGCGACTTTAATGTTGATTTTCTGAATCCTAAAAACAATAAACACTGCTCACTGTTTAAGGCTTTGCAGCTAACACAATTAATCTCCTCCCCCACTCGCATTAATATGAAAAGCCCTAACCACACCTTGCTGGACTGGATTCTCTCCTCATGTCCTGATCGAATACAGGAGGCAGGCGTTCTCGCTAACAGTTTCAGTGATCACTGCCTAGTGTACTGTGTGTGCAAAATAAGGGTCATAAAATGTCCACCAAAGGTAATAATCACCAGGTCTTTCAAGAAATTTAATCTTGAATCCTTCCTAAATGATCTCAAACAGCTCCCATGGTACAGACTAAACCTAATCCCAGACCTAGACTGTGCAATTGAATACTTTCAAGCCGAGCTCCTGAAAGTCTGGAACACCCATACCCCACTGCGCAAAGTGCGAGTAAAAGGGGCCCATCTCCCCTGGGTTACAGCTTACCTCACGCATATGTACCAGCTTAGACTCCCTGTGGTCAAAGTTCAAGAGTACTGGATCCATGAACGATCACTGTGAATACCGAAAATGACGGAATGAATGCACAAAAGAAACAAAAATGGCTAAAGCCCAATACTTCAATGAAAATTTAAACAATAACATATCAAACCCCAGAAATTTTTGGAAAATCATAAGTAACATACAAGCACCCCCCAGCCACTCCCAACCAGCTGCTTTAAAAGTAAGCAACCAAACTGTACAACACCCCCTAGATGTAGCAAATGCTTTTAATAATTATTTTGTTGGATGCGCCACCACCCTGATTGCTAAGCTAGGAAATGACACGCTATCAGAAAGGCCGCACGCAGGTCAGGACCCACCAACAGTGCAAAGACCCCGTAACCCAGAGAAATTCAGTTTTAGGCCAGTGCCTGTCAGTGCCATCACTAAACTTCTCCGTAACCAAAAAATGAAATACCAGTCTGGACCTGATCAAATCCCAGCAATGCTGCTGAAAATCAGTGCACCAGCAATTGCAAAACCTGTCGCAACCCTGATTAATGAATCACTGGCGACTGGATACATACCCAAACTCTGGAAGACTGCAAGGGTGGTACCTATCCATAAAAGTGGAGACAATACTTTAGTATCCAACTACCGCCCAATATCACTTCTCCCTGTAATGTCAAAAATTCTGGAAAAATGTGTCTACACTCAATTACGTGATTATTATCAGTATCAGAACTATTTAACCCCAGATCAATCAGGCTTTCGTCCAAACCATTCAACTACAACTGCCCTTTTAAAAGTTTGTAATGATATCCAAGCTGGCATGGAACAAGGAAATCTAACTGGAGCCATCTTCCTTAATTTTGCAAGGCTTTTGACACAGTAGACCATGGCATCCTATTACAAAAACTTAAAAACTCTGGTATTGGTGATAGTACGTTAACCTGGTTCCAATCATATGTGTCTGATAGGTCTCAATTTGTGTCCATTTCTGACAGCACTTCCCTCCCCCTCCCAGTCATGTGCGGTGTACCACAAGGCTCAATACTTGGCCCCCTGCTATTCACAATATTCATAAACGATCTGCCCAATGTCTGCAAAGCTTCAACTGTACACATGTATGCAGACGACACTGTAATCTATACCAGCAAACCAAATCTCCCACAGCTGGAGGCAGTGCTGCAAGAACAATGCACAGGGGTAGAAAAGTGGATCGCAAATAACAAACTTTTTCTAAATACTGACAAAACTGTTACAATGCTCTTTGGAACCGCACCTAAACTACACAAATTGCAAACACCCCATCTATGTGTCAGGACAAAATCAAATGGCACGCTGACGACAGTCACTTCTCTCAAATACCTAGGTATGTGGTTAGACCCAAATCTATCTTTTGGCCCCACATCGAAAAACTCTCATCTAAACTCTACCCCAAACTAGGTGCCCTGTACAGAAACAAATCCTGCCTGAGTCCCGCGGTAAGAAAGCAGATTGTACAACAAATGCTTATGCCAGCCATTGAATACGGAGATGTAGTGTATGCAGCGGCCCCGCAAACACACCTTCAGAAACTTACTACATTGTATAACTCCTTCTGTCGCTTTGTGCTACAATGTAACTACATGACACACCATTGTGACATGTTAAAAGAACTAAACTGGCCATCACTGGACTCTAGACGCACCCTCCACCTTTCCAACCTGGTGTTTAAGAGCTTTTCTGGGAAGCTACCACCCTACCTGAATATGCTGCTTCCCCCGGCAGTTCCCTCATCCTATAACCTCAGATCCAGGACCAGCACCTTACTTGCAATACCGCAATACAGAAAGAAAATGGCTCGATCCTCATTTTCCTACAGAGCACCGCAAATATGGAATAACCTCCCAGACACCGTCAAATCTTCCCCCAGTCTAAAGTCCCTTAAGACTTCCCTATTAACATACCTCAATACGGAATGCACCTGTAAACATGTAACATAATGACTTTATTTCCTCCATATTTATTTTTCTGTTAATCTGTATATTTGGTCTTGTGTTAATTTCTTGCATTTTACTATTTTGTATTTCTGTAACCAATCAATGTTCTCGAACCCAGGACATACTTGAAAACGAGAGAAATCTCAATGTATCCTTCCTGGTAAAATCCTTTAATAAAATAAAAAAACTGTGCATCTAGCCTGACTGCCTCTACTCCTACACTGTCCCTATTCCGGCCGGAGCACAGATAGCGGCTACATCTTCCGGTATTTCCAGGTATGCTTTGAGCCTGTTCACATGGAAGATCCGCTGGATTCTTTCATCTGAACATTTAGCTACCAGGTAGGTAGTGTCACAACGCTGCTCCACTACCTTATAAGGCCCATCCCAAGAGGCTTGCAATTTATCCGTCTTGGATGGCTTCAGGGCAAGTACTTTCTGCCCTATAAGCAAGGTACGGTTCTGGGCGGTACGATCGTACCACTGCTTCTGCCGACTCTGTGCGTATTGCAGTTTCTCCCAGACCATGTCCGTGAGCTCTGTCAGCCGATCCCTCAACACTAAAACATGCCCTACAATAGAAGGATGCTGCACCCCCTCCCCTGCTTCCCAGTGGGCTCTAATCAGATCTAATGGCCCCCCTCACCCTCCTCCCATACAATAACTCAAATGGGGAGAATCCGGTTGATTCCTGGGGCACCTCCAGGTAAGCAAATAGGAGGTGCAGCAAGAATCTCTTCCAGTCCTTGTGAGAGGTAGCAAACTTACGAAGCAGCTGCTTCAACGTTCCATTGAACCGCTCACACAGTCCGTTTGTCTGAGGATGGTAGGCGAAGCTATACAGGGGTTTTATCCTGCATAGTTTCTAGAGCTGCCGGGTCAGGTCAGCTGTAAACTGCGCCCCCTGGTCTGAGATAATCTCCTTAGGGAAGCCCACCCTGGAAAATATCCAGAGCAGGACATCCGTCACGGTCTTCGCGTGGATATTTATCAGGGGAACCGCCTCCGGGTAACGTGTTAAGATGTATCTCTTTCCAGAGGGACTAGGGCAGGGTAATGGTCCAACCAGCTCTACAGCGATCCAGCTAAATGGTTCAGAGATAACAGGCAAGGGGTAGAGGGAAGCTTTGGAGTGGTCACCCTTTTTTCCCCACCTGCTAGCAAACGTCACAGGTACGGCAGTATTGCTGGATATCATCGGTTACCCCAGGCCCAAAGAAGAGATGGGTGACTCGGTGATGGGTTTTAGTCACACCGAGGTGTCCTGCAATTATTTATAAAGCGCCAGCATATTCCGCAGCGCTGTACAATAAGCACAGTATAGACAGGGTTACAATACATTGAACAACATTTGACAAACAGTACAGGAGGAGATGAGGGCCCTATTCCCGTAGGAACTCACAATCTGGGAGGGTTGGGGTTGGAAACAGGAGGAGAGGACTGTAAGGTGAGAGTGATTGATGGTTGCGTCAGTGAGTTGGGTGGTAGGCTTCCCTAAATAGGAATGTTTTAAGGGAGCGTTTGAAGGAAGAGAAGTTAGGGGAAAGTCTGACAGTACGAGGGAGAGAGTTCCAGAGAGTGGGGGCTGCGCGTGAGAAATCCTGCAGTCTATCATGGGAAGAGGTGATGCGGGAAGAAGCTAGGCGCAGGTCACTGTTTGACCTTGGGGAGCGGGCTGGGGTATATTTGGTGATTAGTGAGGACAGGTAGTGGGGAGCTGAGTTAGTGAGGGTTTTGTAGGCAAGGATAAGGATTTTGAACTTAATTCTGCAATGGATGGGGAGCCAGTGAAGGGACTCGCAGAGGAGAGCGGCAGAGACAGAGCGGCGGGTGAGGTGAATTAGCCTGGCGGAGGCATTCAGGATGGATTGTAGGGGGGAGAGGCGGGACAGAGGGAGGCCAGATAAGAGATTATTGCAATAGTCGAGTCGGGAGATTACCAGGGCGTGTATGAGTTGTTTTGTGGGGACAGCGGTAAGAAATGGCCGAATTCTGGAAATATTACGCAGTTGGTATCGGCGGGAGGAGGAAAGAGACTTGATGTGGGGGATGAAGGAAAGAGCAGAGTCAAGTGTAACTCCAAGGCAGCGAACTTGGTTTGATGGGGAGATGGTGATACCCTCCACCGTGATAGAGAAGTCAGGAGGTGGGAGGCATTGGAGGGAGGAATAAGTAGGAGTTCAGTCTTTGACATGTTGATCTTTAGGTGGTGGGAGGCCATCCAGGAGGAGATGCCAGATAAACAGTCACTGACTTTTGAAAGGACAGGGGGAGAGAGATCAGGTGTAGAGAGGTAGATCTGAGTGTCATCAGGGTAGACGTGGTAATTAAAGCCAAAGCTGTTGATGATTTTGCCCAGAGAGGAGGTGTAGATGGAAAAGAGCAGAGGACCAAGGACAGAGCCTTGAGGTACACCAACAGATAGAGGCAATGAGGAGGAGGAGTTACCAGCAAAGGACACACAGAAGGACCTGTTGGATAAATAGGAGTCAACCCAAACAAGTGCAGTGTCACCGAGACCCAGAGAGTTGAGGGTCTGTAGAAGGAGGGTGTGGTCAACAGTGTCAAAAGCAGCCGAGAGGTCAAGCAGGATGAGAATAGAATAGTGGCCGTGTTTTTTAGCAGTTAGGAGGTCGTTGGTGACTTTGGTGAGGGCAGTTTCAGTTGAGTGTAGGGGACGGAAGCCAGATTGCAGGGGGTCAAGTAGCGAATTGGAGGACAGGAAGAGGGAGAGGCGGTTGAAGACTAGTTTTTCTAAGAGCTTTGATGTGAAGGGAAGCAGGGATACAGGGCGGTAATTGGATGGAGAGTTGGGATCTAGGGATGGTTTCTTTAGTAAAGGGGTAACTAGCGCGTGTTTGAAGGCGGATGGAAAGGAGCCAGTGAGAGAGATAGGTTGAAGATGTGTGTGAGAGCAGGGGTGAGGGAGGAGGAGAGGGGAGGAATTAGATGTGAGGGAATGGGGTCGAGCGGGCACGTGGTGAGATGTGATGAGGACAATAAGGAATTGACTTCCTCCTCAGTGGCTGGGAGGAAGCGGCAGAGGGTGACAGAGGGGACCTGTGGGAGTGGAGGTGGCAGATAACTATCTTGTGTTGGGATGTTGCTTCTGATAGTTAGAGTTTTACTGAGGAAGTAGTCTGCCAGGTCTTGAGCGCTAAAGGCAGCTGAGGGGGGAGGTGCAGGTGGGTAGAGGAGGGTGTTGAAGGTGGACCAGAGCTGTTTAGGGTTGGAAGACAGCGTAGATATAAGAGATGAGAAGAAGGATTGTTTGGCCAAGTGGAGGGCAGAGGTGTATGACCGGAGAATAAACTTGAAGTTGCAAGGGGAATGTCGTGCCCGATGCGGAGGAGGTGGGACCTATATTTTTGGGGAACCACTAGCTGCATTTTGGGTACTGGGTGCTTTCCCGTACCTTCCGTAAACCTATACTACAGCAGGCCCCTCTTCCACTCCACCCTATCGCCCCCTAAACCCCCGGGGTCAGTCCCAGCTCGCTCCCGATATTTGGCCAGGGAAGGATCATTAAGGATGTCTTGGGCAAATTGGGCGTGGGGAACCCAGGGAAAGGTAGGCAGGGACAGGTCGGTCTCAATTTTGTCAGGGTTTACCTGGTTCCCGTTATCGAGTGCCAGTTCTGCCTCTCTTGCCTGCTGTCTGGTGGCTATTGGGTAAACCTCTGGAGCACCGCCAACCTGGTAGGAGGAGGAGAGGTTACCCAAATCATTGCCTAACAGCACATCTGCTCGCATAATACCAACTTCCAACTCTCCGACATCGGATCCCCAGTCTAGGTAGACCTGGGCTGTAAGAATCTTCAATATTCTTCCTCCGGCCACATGCACGGCAATCGCCCGACCGGCATAGTCCCGACTATCCACCATTTTGGGCTGGATCAAAGCGATGGTGGCCCCGCTGTCTCGGAGCCCTTGGGCGTTCCGGCCGTTCACTCTGACGGATTGCCAATGGTGCTGCCGGTTGTCAATGGAAGTCGTCTGGACTGGGTCAGCTTCATGCAGCACTTCAAATGCCTCCTCTTCCCATTGGGACATTTTCAATGCCGATGGAGGCTGTATGCAGTGAACCGCTGATCGGGAGGAACTGGACGGAGCTCGGTTCCAGAGTGAGGTGTTCTGGTTCCAGGGACACTTGTCGCATGTGTCCCAGCTGATTACATCTGTAACATCTTGGCCCCTTCTGATGAGCTACGGGTGCAGGGGTCAGTTGAGTCGACGGGTAGCTGGCAGAGGAATGACTCACCGGCACAGCAGGGAGGGTGACTGGGACCGGAGTGGCTCGCTGAATAGGGCGAATCTCTGGCCAATTTGTCCGTCTGGGATCAATGTACTGGTCTGCCAGAACTGCTGCTTTGTCTACTGTAAGAGGCTTCCTATCCTTCACCCAGTCCCTGGTCTCGACAGGCAGCTGATCGTAGAGCTGTTCAAGGAGGATCAGCTGGGCAGCCTCTGTGGGGGTGTGGACCTGGCAGCCTGTGAACCAGGCATCCGGACATCTGGTGCGCCAGTTCTGTGTAGGGCTGGTTCTCCTTTTTCTGCAGACGCCGGAACTTCAGTCGATGGGACTTGGGGGTGATATCATAGCGGGTCAGAATTCTTTCCTTGACCCGCTCGTAGTTCCTGCGGTCATCTGCTGGTCTTTGTGAGACCTGAGCGGGCACCCACCGTAGAGCAGGCCATTGTGCTGTTGCTCGTTCTCAGGACCCTCACAAACACACCCCCCCTTGCTTCTCACTATAATTGTAAAGGGTCATCCAGACGTGGACCCCTTGCTTGATGTGCCTAGAGGGGTGTCAGCTATACCCTCCTGACGAGGCCCAAGAAGGCCGAAACGATCGTCGGGGGTTGCTGCACCTCTCATGCAGGGATGACGTTCTTGGCAGTCAGCACTGGCCACCCTTTCTGGGTGAGAGCAGGCTGATTTGCATATGGAAAATTCATCCCTGTAATGGCACAAGCAAGCTAAAACCTTGTTTGTGAGACCTGAGCGGGCACCCACCGTAGAGCAGGCCATTGTGCTGTTGCTCGTTCTCAGGACCCTCACAAACACACCCCCCCTTACAGTCTCGAAGGCGTCCAGTGCCCGACCGGATAGTTTGCTCACCAGGAGCGTCACCCAATCCTCCTCCTCCACTCCCTGCAGGTTGCACTGTGCCTCGAAGACCTGCAGGTATCTGTCGATCTCCTCCTGACTGTCCTGGAAGGTACGAAATGCTGCAAACGGCAGTTTCTGTACCTCAGCCATCGGTCTCTCTCCACCCGCTCTTCGGATCTCTGCCAGATGCACCTGGGTAGCTTCCGACACAATCTGTGTTATCATTTCTGCCGATGGAGCAGTGGGGTAAAGGGCAAACCGCCACTGGATTTCCTTCTGAAGGTCGGTTGGCTGAACCCCTCCTGCTGCAGGCTCACTCGCCCTCTCTCTTGCATGGTCACCCTCCATAAGTTCTGCGATTAGGGTGGCTTTTGACTTGCCGCTGGCAATCTGTCCTCGGGACTCCAACAGATCTTTCAAGGTGTCCCGCTTTAGGCCGATGTAACGCTGCTCCATCCGCTGGTGGTTTGGACTGCTCACTGGAGAAAGCAAATCCCACCGCTGCCACCAAATGTGACAGACCGACGGGCACACCGACTGTGTGCCTCTGTCAAACGCTTTCTCCAAGCTGAACCCCGAAATCCAGCTTTAGCAGCCCCCAAACCTTCCCTCTACAAAGCTCCAGGCACGACCAGAGCGGCTGAGAAGCAAAAGCAAAACTGACACTTTATTTGAAAAATAAAAAAAAACACAGGCAAAAAAAAACAGTTGGGACACCCCCCTCCCCCTCCCAGAGTACACTACAGGTGTGTCACAATAATATTTAACTCCTGCAGCCTTGGTCTGTCACAGATATGTTGTGTTGATTTTTTTTTTCGTTGTCTCAATGTTCTTTATTGAACCATTTTACTGTTATCTTTTGCTGCTGATGGTGGAGTAAAGAAGGAAATGGTGTAATACTCGCCTCAGTGTCTTGGGTATAATTATAAATGTATGTAGATGAAATAGTGTAAATTAAATCACTCTCTGGCAGTCAGAATCAAAGCCACAGCTCTCAAGTCATTCTGCTCTCAGACTCCCTGAGGTAAACGCACCTGCACGAGCAGGTTGCGTTCATACCAAGAAAAATGCAAATGGCGGAAGCTGAGCCCCTACGAGAAGCCGGGACCAGGAAGAAACATGGACCGGAGATTTGTTGCGCGATCTCAGTATGCGGGCCGGGGCCCCAGAGGCGGGGCTGATATCTAAGATTTCAGCCTGCAACGGAGGACCACAGTGATTGGCCGAAATAACAACTAAACGCTGGCTGCAATGTGAGGATGCGCTCAGCACGTCGTCCGCACGCTGAGCAAGATTGAGACCGCGCTGAGCACATCTGCCGCAGCCAAAGAGGTTAAACAGGCGGATCCCATAGGATTTAATGAAAAAAAAATTATGGTCAGTATTACATAGTGCCGCTAAAACGGGAATAATGTACGCCTGCATGTTTCCCTTTAGGTGCTAAGTCAGCATCCTGCCCTGTAACGCACTGCCAAGAGCATCCTTTCCTGGAGTCCATAGGACTCCATTGAGGCTTCGCTTGCTGGGTCACATGACCTGCAGCATCTTGTCTCTCGTAAGATCCTACAGGTCGGCGGAGGGATATGGGGGACTATTTTCCCCCAGTCTCGCTCTGCTCCCGGTGGCCAGAAGCAGCGGATCGGTTCCCCGTTCTTGCCGCAGGATGAGAGGTGAGTATGTGACTTTTTGGGGGGGGGGGGGATTCTGCAGAAGCCGTATCACGGAGCACCAGCTCCGAGCTGTAACTTCTCAGTAACTGCAGCCGGATTCTGTAAGCCTAACGCTAATTAACACTTTGTGCTCCCCATGTTAAGCATAGAGAGCGCAATGTACAGTAACCGCGCGCAAACGAGCACAATCTCTGATGCACGGATGAGTTTTTTAACCCGTTAAGTGTTCAGAATGTAATATGGTTGGCCTGCGCCACGGCCACTTAACGTTAACCCTCACGCAGCCAAGACTAACGCTAGCGTTATGTATGTAAGATCTCCCAATTTATTTTTGTTAAAAAAATTAACCCCTTCACTGCTGAGCCATTTCACCTCTGTGCTCTTCTGAGCTCATTTTGACAGTTTTGTGCTCATCATGTTTAACCCCATAAGGACCAATGAAGTACAGGGTGTGTCCTGAGAAAAAGGTCACTTAAGGACCAAGACACACCCTGTACATCATGTTCTTTCAACGCCCCTCCGTCCTTCCCTATACTTACCTCTCTGGCCGGGGTTCCTTGAGGTCAGACCTCGGGTTTTAAGGACCCCAGCCCTCACACTGATGTCAGTTTCAGGTGCAGCCCCCCCCCACACAGCCGAGAGTGCCTGATCGGGAAGGGGGGTGCACTCTCTCGGCTGTGCGGACCCGTCTTCCTCCTGATCGGCTGGGAGTGTGCAATGCCTTCAGTGGTGGAGATGGTGGGGTCTTTCGGTGGCAGCTAGAGGGTCACGTTTGATATCATTGGAAAGGCCCTGTTTGGGGGGGGTAAAAAAAAATGTACTTTATTTTTCCATACCTAACCACCAGGTCGCTGCTCTACAATCATGGAAAGACGACTCGATCCCTTCAGAAGACGCTGTGACAGAATGGGGTGTTATCCGTCTGCGGGTGTGCTCCAATTTGACCCCCTCTTGATGGCGTCAGGCCCGACTACCGAGTGTCACGGCACTCGGCGTCTCGAGCGGCCTGAGATGACCCTGGCGTTACTTGGCGAGATGGTGCTGCCGAATTAAGTTGACCCGTTCTGCGTAGTGGGGAGCTAGGAGACCGCAGAGTGTCTCCTGCACTGTGATTTTAGCGATGAAATGACGACACCAAACGGGGCTGTTTGCTTCAAGTCAAACGCAGTTGAACTGACTTTTTACTCAAATGGGACACGCATTTAAACCTCTCACACACAAAGGAGACATGCCCAGGCTTGAATGGGAACTCAATTTGCATACAATGGCATGCTTGCATCATCAGATTACACACACACACAGAGCTAATGTACACAGAAATTAGCATACAATTGAATTTCAACACAGCCTTTCACTCCTAGCAACCAAGGGGAAATAGTTACATAGTTATATAGGCTGAAAAAAGACATGCGTCCATCGTGTTCAGCCTCTCCCACATAACCTACTGCTGTTGATCCAAAAGAAGGCAAAAAACCCAGTCTGAATGCTTGCCAATATGCAACATACCGGGAAAAAATTCCTTCTTGACCCCAGAATGGCGTCAGATTTCTCCTTGGATCAAGAAGCTTTTACCCACATATTAAATATTATAACCCTTAATATTCTGTGTCTGCAGGAAGTCATCCAGTTGTTTTTTAAAAGTCTGTACAGACTCTGACCCAACCACCTCAACAGGCAGAGAATTCCACAGCTTTATTGTTCTCACCGTAAAATAACCCTTCCTATGCTTTAAGCTAAATTTCCTTTCTTCCAGTCTAAATGGATGACCCCTTGTCCTGTGTATAGTCCTGTTAATGAATAGGTTATCAGACAATGGTTTATAATGGCCCCGTATATATTTATATAAGGTTATCAGATCCCCTCTAAGGCCTCGTATATATTTATATAAGGTTATCAGATCCCTCTAAGGCGCCTTTTCTCTAAACTAAACAGGTTTAAGCTTGTTAGTCTTTCCTCATAACTTAACCCTTCCATCCCCCTTATTAATTTAGTTGCCCGTCTCTGCACTTTTTCTAGCGATATAATATCTTTTTTTAAGACAGGTGCCCAAAATTGCACGGCATATTCAAGGTGCAAATATATTCAAATATAATACCTTTAAATGCATCACACAATTACACATCTGAATCCACACTCATACAATACAGGATACATGGTAATACATCACACCAATAAAACCACATCTAGAAAAGGTATAACTGTTCATTTCAACACGCAAAACCGAAAGAGTCTGAAATAAAGAAAAAGGTCTTTGAAATGTCCCAGGCTGTTAGTTCTGGGGCTCGCTGGTCAGAGCCCCTATGTCCGTTCCATGACAGACGCCACCAGCGAGTGTCCTTGGGCAAAACACCTAACGATATGGATGCGCCGACCTCACAAAATACTTGTACATCTCATAGATTGTAAGTTCTTGGGAACAGGGACCCCCTGAATCAGCCCGTATCATCCATGTGTGGTATTCCAATGTATTAACCCCTTGTACACTGATCCTGTAAAGCGCTGCAGAATATGTGGCGCCATACAAATAAAAGGAGAATAATGTACATTTCTGTGTTTAGATGCAGAAAGATAGAGACGGGGGGGGACGCTACGATCTCCAATGTCAGCCGCACGCGTGAATTGTCTCGGTTTAATGGTGACCCCAGCTTTTGTCCGGGCAGATCGTGTGTGTGTGTCAGCCCCTCCCTGGCACAGCTGCCTCCTTAGACCCCTCTCTGGGATCCTTTCTTCTCTTTCTCGCCCCAGGCAGAGGTGAGGATGTCCAGCTGTCACTTTCAGCAGATTGTAGGAGTGAAAGGGTGAGGGTCAGAGACAGCTGCTGCTCTTCCTCACTAAACCCTATTGTGTGTCTGTGTGCGATAAAGCTTCGCCTAAAGAGCTCACAACTGATCATAGCAAAATAAAAACTGCAGCACAAGAGCCGAGCAATCTGCCGCTGCAAACGGGACGCGTCGCCTGCAACAACAAGGGCCATTCCTTCTCTAATGGGGGGGGGGTGTGTGCGTGCGTCTTTAGAAAAGGAGGAAGAATATTGTGGCCCATTTATTTTTGAATGGCATCAGTAAGGGTGATGTGGTTATGGGGGAGGGGTGATGGGGTTATTGGGGAGGGGTTATTGGGGGGAGGGGTGATGGGCGAGGGGTGATGGGGTTATGTGGGGAGGGTGATGGGGTTATTGGGGGAGTGGTGATGGGTTATAGGGGTGATGGGGTTATAGGGGGGGGTGATGGGGTTATAGGGGAGGGGTTATTGGGGGGGGGTGATGGGTTATGTGGGGAGGGGTGATGGGGTTATTGGGGGGGGGTGATGGGTTATAGGGGGAGGGGTTATTGGGGGGAGGGGTGATGGGGTATTGGGGGAGGGGTGATGGGTTATAGGGGTGATGGGGTTATAGGGGGAGGGTGAGGGGTTATAGGGGAGGGGTTATTGGGGAGGGGTGATGTGGGGAGGGGTGATGGGGTTATAGGGGGAGGGTGATGGGTTATTGGGGGAGGGGTGATGGGGTTATAAGGGGTGATGGGGTTATAGGGGAGGGGTTATTGGGGAGAGGGGTGATGGGCGAGGGGGTTATGTGGGGAGGAGGGGTGATGGGGTTATTGGGGGAGGGGTTATTGGGGAGGGGTGATGGGGTTATAGGGGGAGGGGTTATTGGGGGAGGGTGATGGGCGAGGGGTTATGTGGGGAGGGGGGGGGGGGGGGGGGGGGTGATGGGTTAATGGGGGAGGGGTGATGGGGTTATAGGGAGGGGTTATTGGGGGGAGGGTGATGGGCGAGGGGGTTATGTGAGGAGGGGTGATGGGGTTATAGGGGAGGGGTTATTGGGGAGGGGTGATGGGCGAGGGGGTTATGTGAGGAGGGGTGATGGGGTTATAGGGGGAGGGGTTATTGGGCGAGGTGATGGGGTTATTGGGGAGGGGTGATGGGGTTATAGGGGTGATGGGGTTATAGGGGGAGGGGTGATGGGGTTATAGGGGAGGGGTTATTGGGGGAGGGGTGATGGGGTTATAGGGGTGATGGGGTTATAGGGGGAGGGGTTATTGGGGGAGGGGTGATGGGTTATAGGGGTGATGGGGTTATTGGGGGAGGGGTGATGGGATTATAGGGGGAGGGGTTATTGGGGAGGGGTGATGGGGTTATAGGGGGAGGGGTTATTGGGGGATGGGGTGATGGGCGAGGGGTTATTGGGGGAGGGGTTATTGGGGAGGGTGATGGGTTATAGGAGGGGTTATTGGGGGAGGGGTGATGGGGTTATAGGGGGAGGGGTTATTGGGGGGAGGGGTGATGGGCGAGGGGGTTATGTGGGGAGGGGTGATGGGGTTATTGGGGGAGGGGTGATGGGGTTATTGGGGGTTATAGGGGGTGCAGAGATGGGGGAGATGTTAAAGTGCAATACATGGACATCGCTCCCTCCAGTTGCGCTCGTTGACATCACAAAAAATCCAAACCGCGGCAAAAATTAACTGGCCATGAATAACTCCCTGCTAAGAAAGTGTGTCGCCATCCAATGCACTTTATCACGCACCATATGGATTTATCACGCACCAATCTTACCCATCGATCTGTGTACCTGACGTTAGTTCCATTTATGTCTGTTTTGTCCCACCTATTGTACAGCGCTGCAGAAAGTGTTGGCGCTTTATAAATATTTGTAATAAAATTTTTCATCCCTTTTACTAACTTTAAAGCCGCTTCTACACGTTCTCCAACTTCCAGGAGACAAAGCTGCACGGACAGGATCAGTGTGACTGTCACGTTACCCTGTATCATACCACTACCTCTATATAAAGAGACGATCACTCCCCATCCTGAATATACCGTATCATTACATATTATTATCGTCATCATTTATATGGCGCCAACAGTTTCCGCAGCGCTTTACAATAACCAAAGAGAATGAAATACAAATAAATGGACATAAGATGGAAACAAGAGGTGTAGATATATTAGTTGAAAGCAGTGACGCGAGCGGGGGGGGGACGTGGCAGGAGCACAGCGTGCCAAGGTAAAAGCCCGCGAAAATAACGAGACCTCTAATTTACAAATGGAAAATATTGCACAAAGAGAGAAAAGGCCGGCGGTGACCTCTAGCCTGAAGCTGGGACGACCAAACAGCCGGCACTTAACAATAGCAATAAACGTGTAAATAGAGAAACATTTTATACTTCGGACGCGTTTCTGGGGTCACTCCCACATATAGACATGAGCCGCAGGGGGTTAGATCTGGGGGAGGGGTTAAGGGAAAGTTATGTTCGACCTTTCACCTTGTTCACTTTTTTTCCGTTGCTGCTGTGAATTAAATGCAAGAAAGAAGCAAATACTCGCCTCCGAGTCAATGCCTTAAAATTACGTTTTCATATTGTAGATCGTGTCCCAGTCCTAGGGGGGCGGGGCAAATTTATTTATTTATTTATAAAGGATTTTACCAGGAAGGATACATTGAGATTTCTCTCGTTTTCAAGTATGTCCTGGGTTCAAGTACATTGAAGTGTTACAGTTACAGAAATACAAAGTAATACAATGCAAGATATTAAAAACACAAATATACAGATTAACAGAAAATAAATATGTAGGAAATATAGTCACTGTGTTACATGTTTACAGGCGCATTCTGTATATAGTCACTGTGTTACATGTTTACAGGTGCATTCTGTATTGAGGTATGTTAATAGGGAAATTTTAAGTGACTTAAGACTGGTGGAAGATTTGATGGTGTCTGGGAGGTTATTCCATAATTGTGGTGCTCTGTAGGAAAATGAGGATCGAGCCGCTGTCTTTTTGTATTGTGGTATTGCAAGTAAGGTGCTGGTCCTGGATCGGAGGTTATAGGATGAGGGAGCTGCTGGGGAAGCAGTCTATTCAGGTAGGGTGGCAGCTTCCCAGAGAGATGCTCTTAAACACCAGGCTGGAAGGTGAAGGTGCGTCTGGATTCTAGCGATGGCCAGTTTAGCTGTTTTAACATGTCACAATGGTGGGTCATGTAGTTACATTGTAGCGCCAAAGCGGCAGAATGAGTTATACAGTGTAGTAAGTTTATGAAGGTGTGTTTGCGGGGCGGCTGCATACACTACATCTCCATATCAATAGCCGGCATAAGCATTTGTTGTACAATCTGCTTTCTTACCGCGGGACTCAGGCAGGATTTGTTTCTGTACAGGGCACCTAGTTTGGGGTAGAGTTTAGATGAGAGTTTTTCGATGTGGGGCCACAGGATAGATTAGGGTCCAAACACATACCTAGATATTTGAGAGATGTGACTGTGGTCAGTGTGCCATTTGATTTTGTCCAACACATAGATGGGGATTTTGCAATTTGTGTAGTTTAGGTTTTGTTCCAAAGCATCGTTACAGTTTTTAGTATTTAAAAAAAGTTTGTTGTTTTTGATCCACTTTTCTACTCCTGTGGATTGTTCTTGCAGCGCGGCCTCCAGCTGTGGGAGATTTGGTTTGCTGGTATAGATCACAGTTCGTCTGCGTACATATGTACAGTTGAAGCTTTGCAGACATTGGGCAGATCATTTATGAATATTTGAATAGCAGGGGCCTAGTATTGAGCCTTGGGGTACACCGCAAGTGACTGGGAGCGGGAGGGAGGAGCTGCCAGAAATTGACACATATTGTGATCGGTCGGATACATATGATTGAAACCAGGTTAGCGTGCGATCACCAATGCCAGAGTTTTTAAGTTTTTCTAACAAGATGCCATGGTCTACCGTGTCAAAGACCTTGGCAAAATCAAGGAAGATGCTCCAGTTAGGTTTCCTTGTTCCATGCCAGCTTGGATATCATTGGAAACTTTTAAAAGGGCGGTTGTAGTTGAGTGATTTGTGCGAAAGCCTGATTGATCCGGGGTTAAGTAGTTCCAATATTGATAATAATCAGGTAATTGTGTGTAGACACATTTTTCCAAGACTTTTGACATTACAGGGAGCAGTGATATCGGACGGTAGTTGGATACATAGATTAGACACATTATGACCAAAAGGGTTAAATTGATTTACAAGCATGTTTCTAGACACAAATGTGTCTCTTTCTGTGCTTTGCTCTATTTTTTACGGTGATAGAAACATAGAAAAATGTCGGCAGATAAGAACCTTTCGGCCCATCTAGTCGCCCAATTACATGGATACTTTACCTGGATTTATCTTTTGTTTAGGATAGCCTTATGCCTATCCCATGCCTGCTTAAATTCAATTACTGATGATGTGTCCCTGGTGTTATATGAGGGGCGATAGATTTATAATACTAAACCAATATGTCCGAAAGGTCTATGATATAAACGCTGTTCATTTGATCTGGAGATCACACACACACTTAGGTCCATATATGAACGAAAATTGAGTATCTGGCGCCCCCTAACGGACAAAAGTGAACAATGCAGTTTATACACAAAGTATTTTAAAGTCCATTATACATTTAAATTGCAGTTCAAAAGTCAGCGGCGGATTAATCACACACAGATGGTTCACCTCCAACCACCACAATGATAAATGACAAAAGGAATGTGGTGATAGTCTGCGCTTCTCTCTTTGAAAGTAAAGAAGATCTCCCATCAGAAAACATTACTTTCAAAGAGAGAAGCGCAGACTATCACCACATTCCTTTTGTCATTAGGTCCATATATATTTGGACACCGTCACAATTTTAGTTTTTCCCGGTATTTATCAAAACCGATTCAAGCTCTAGTTGTATAATGATTTGGGGTGAAAGGTCACACTCTCAGGGTTAATTTGAGGGGATTTACATCCAAACTGGAGGAAGGGTTTAGGAATTACAGCTCTGAGTAGCCACACCCCCTTTATCAAGGGATCAAAAGTAATTGGACAATTGTATGAAAAGCTGTTTCATGGTCAGGTGCGGCGACTCCATTATTTCTTCATCGATTAAGCCGGTAAAAGGTCTGGAGTTGATTTTAAATGTGGTTTTTGCATGTGGAATCTATTGCAATGAAGCTCCATCATGCATTCAGAGGAGCCGTCCATGCAAGAGAAACCGACCATTGTAACGCTTCAAAAACACAACAAATCCCTCAGAGAGATAGCGGCAACATTAGCAGCGGCCAAACCAACAGTTTATACATTCTGAGGAAAGCGGAACGACCCGTGAGCTCAGCAACATAAAAAGGCCTGAACGGCCACGCAAGACAACAGTGGTGGATGATCACAGGATCCTCTCTATTGTAAAGAAAACCCATTCACACTATCCAGACAAGTGGAGGACACTCTCCAGGAGGTGGACGTATCATTGCCAAAGTCTACAATCAAGAGAAGACTTCACAAGAGCAAATACAGAGGCTTCACCACAAGGTGCTGCAAACCATTCATAAGCCTGAAGAATAGAAAAGCCAAAAAACATCTAAAAAAAAAAAAGCCAGAGCAGCTCTGGAAAAGCATTCTTTGGACGGATGAAACTATGATTAATCTGTACCAAAATGACGGGAAGAAAAAAGTGTGGAGCAGGCTTGGAACAGCTCATGATCCAAAGCACACAACGTCATCTGTAAAACATGGTGGAGGCAGTGTTATGGCATGGGCATGCATGGCTTCCAGTGGCACTGGGTCATTGGTGTTTATCAAGGGACGTAAAGGTATTCTCATACTTGCCCATATCTTTAATGTAATGCTCTCCAAAAAGGAGAACCTGGGCAGCGCTACCCAGATCTGAATCTTCTCTCCCATAAGTGTGTTATCCAATCTTTAGAAGGATAGTGCGTCTCCTTCCTGAGGAAATGGCGCTATTGGCGCTGGCTACAAAGCACAGCGTACGCTGGACATAGTTATGGATCAACAAAGGGTCCAGTCGACGCACTTGCCATTTTGGCATCTTCAGCGCCATCAAATAACTTTACTAATGGACCTACTGAGTCCAATAACTTGTCCTGACACATCCGGAAGGAATGGTCAATACTGGACTTTGCGGACCACCAATGTCTTGATATATACTTTTGAAATGACTGATCCACAAACAGGGGTGAGGCACATGTTGCCCACAGTAACGGGTCGAGGGCATTCTTGACATAATTTTGCACGCGTTTCCGTACCTAAAAATGCAGTCTGGCATCCAAACACTGCTCTACGTGTGGGTTTTGGCGGCCAGGCGGAAGAACGTGGATTAGATAAATCCTCCTGGGTAAAATAAGGGATCACCTTGTGCATCACAAATAACGGCTTCAGAGTCTGGAGGATAATCATTGCGTTCGACCATTTCAAACAGGTCCTCGGGGGGGGCATATAGGACCAACTCATCCCCAGTAACAACTACAGGATCGTCATGTGAGGCCTCCATCTTCTCACTATCCACCTCCTTTTGGAGGGGACCCTTCTGCCCACTTTGGCCTCTTAGGAGCATAAGGTGCCAGAGCCTGGGAGTCCGGGGCCTTTTTAACCCAGCGATAGGCTCTACAATGCTGGGCAGCAACAGTGGTACAGGGTTGTACACCCCTCCAGTCAGGTGCCTGTTTTTATACACCCGGGAGGGTGACACAAGTACCATGGGTTCAGGGTCAGCAGTATGACTAGAAATCTGAGGTGTAAATTGAACAGGGTTTTGTTGCAGAGCTTGGACGGCTGCCAACACGTCCTGAAGAGATATCTGAAAGGTCTGAAGTGGCCAGTTTAACGGCAGATTTTTTTTTTTTTTAGCAAGGATTTTACCAGGAAGGACACATTGAGATTTTTCTGGTTTTCAGTATGTCCTGGGTGGCGAGTATGTACCGTTAGGTGTCTTGCCCAAGGACACTTACTGCAGAGGTGCTCTTGCTGGGATCGAACCCATGACTCCACAGGCTCTCTCCACGCAGAGCAGTGATGTTACCTCTACTCTACCCAGCCGTGGACATGTATATTTTTATGCAAAAGGACCTCTGAGAGAATTGATTCTAACTGGTTTCCCTCAGGGTGGGGAGCAGACACCCCTTCATGACCTGAACTGCCCTCCGACTCGGACCCGGAAGTAGGAGAGCGGTGGCGAGGTTTCGTGCGAGACACTGCAATGCAGTAATACAAAATGGCCGCTAGGGGGAGCAAATGGCGCAAAGTGCACGCACTCACACCGCGGGGGACGAAGCCTGTGCCATCTAGCCAATGCTGCGAAGGCAGAAAGCAGGCGCTCAAGAAGGCATAAAAACAGTCAATAATAGTCAAGAAAACGTAAGAAAGTATTACAAACGCTGCCCCTGGTTATATAAGGACGCATTAGCAGGTCCTTTGTAGTGTTTTTTAGAGAGCGGAAATCGTGACTTATCTGCACTGCGTCAACAGCAAGAAAGAGGAGGACTTCCAGAGTAGCTGACTGATATGAACCTAGTGATACTGTAATTGGTGGACTGGGAAGGGATATCCCTGCTGGGATTGGTTATTTTGACAAAAACATTTTTTCAAGCTATTTTCGAAGCTTTTCTGTGCTATGAATTAAATTAAAGCAAATACTCGCCTCCGAGATGGTGTATATTAAAATTGAGACTATGTAGGATTAAGGCCATTACAGCCAAAATGTCATGTTTTTGAGGTTTGTGTCCCCCCCTTTTTTAACCCCCTAGCACTGCTCCACTTGGATAGTCCCACTGCTTCTCTCTTTTTTAATGCTCTGTATAGGGTCCATGTAATGTGCGTGGTGTGCTTGCCCCTGTCATGGGGATTCGCAACTGGTTCATCCCTTCCAGAGCAGGGGCTCGGCTACTCCCTCTAGTCTGCATGAGGAGCTCCAGGTATGGGAAGCGGGCACCAATTTAGTCCACACCTGCTTGCCCTCCCGGCCACTGGATTGGGTGACACATGCCGTTCAATTGATTGGCTTATTTTAACACGTGATCGTAGACTGACCTATCCGGATCAGGGGCGGATCCAGAGCCTAGTCTCAGGAGGGGCACTGACAGAAAATAAGGTGTTGCTTACAGAACTGACAATATTTTCAATATTTTATTTAACGTATCATACAGTCCTAAGCTTGCGAGACATTTATCATTACAGAAGGCACCTCCTTTTTTTTTTTTTTTTTTTTTTTTACACACTCAACAGGCCCCTCACATTCCCCCAATACAATTTACAGTCACTCACCAATTATCAAAATTATGTCTCTGCAGTGTTGCTCTGTCCCAGACGAATACTGACTCGGCTGTCCTGCTGCTTTGTCCAAGACTGACTGATAATGTTGGGTGACCGGCACACATTGCATACAAATATATGTAGCGCTGTGTTTAAAAAGACTGTTCTGCTGCATTTACTTGCAATAGCCACCAGAGGGAGACAGAGACCATGCTAAGATTATGCTGGACAAACACAGAAAACATTGGGACTACATTTCCCGGCATGCTTTGGGGGCAGACACAGGAAGTGGGTGGGACACAGACACTTACATCCTGAGCCTCGTGGAGAGAGCTGGCAGAGCATGCCAGGGAGTGAGAGGAGCAAGACGCAGAGCAGCAGAACAAGACAGTGACTAGGCCGGAGCGCAGCTGGGGCCTGACAGAGCTAAAGACTGGGTTATTCAGCCTCACTAGAGGAAGACCCGGTGATTCACAGAAATACCCACGCTGATACCAAGTGAGCGAGAGGACCCCGAGTTAGGAGCACCGCAGATATATCGGACAGGGAGAGCAGGCGGTGAGCTCGACATCTTGCAGCAGCTACAGAAAGGCAAGACAGCGGATCCGGTAGCCCAGAGAATCCCAGCCAAGATCGAGCGGAGAGACGTCCTGGGTCGAGCGGAGCACCGAGTATCTGGCGGATGGGTGAGAGGCCTTCCGGGCCATTTGTGAATAAAGAAAGCACGCTGCTGTTTGTTTCCAAAACCCACAGGGCCCCAACTTGACAAGTCGAAGATACCTCATAAGCAATTCACTGGCCAGTTGAATATTGTACCCGGGTACCATAACACACACACACGTACATTCTGGGACATAACCTGTGCGGGACTCACTCCCCAACCTCAAGACAGGGGGTTAAAGATTTTCTTCTTTTCTTTTCCGCTGCGCGTTTCTCGAATTACGAAGCATCGTATTTCTTTTCCGCTGCGCGTTTCCCGCATTACGAAGTACTGTAAATATGTATACGAACACCGTGTTATGCATTATATGCCATTTGTTCTAGTAAACTATATAATTTATAAAATCCACAACGGTGCTGGAGTATATTTATTCCCTAGTGCGGGGAGACTGACCCGAGGTTCAATTTCAGCGGCTCCTCGGGGGAGTGAGCGCTACACGTGGGGCTCGTCCGGGATTCAGTCTCTGGAAAAACCGCATTAAAAGGTTAAATATGGATCCAGACGAAGCAGCAGAGTGGTGTAAAGCACAGGACAGCAGTGGCAGTTAGAGTTGAGTGTAGTGATGGATATCCCTGTAGACACCTGGGCAGAAGAGCAGATCCGCCTGGCCGTGGCAGCGTTGGCACCTGACCAGCGGGGGTTTCTAGCGGACATTAAAGTGAACCCAGAGACTTCTCACACGTATGTTCTTTTTGAGTGGAGAAAGGGTGTTCCTGTGTGTTTTCAGGGCGTGAGTATACAGCTAACCGACGACGTGGAAGTTCATCTGATCCAGCCAAGTAAGCCACGTGGTGATTCAGCGAACATTCCTGCATTCCAGCCCGCTGGCCATGATCAGGCCGGAGTTCATTGCTGCTATTGGAGACCTCGTGGTTAAGTGTCAGAGGGCTCACCCTTCTTACATCAGCTTCGGATATCGGAAGTTGGAAAAATTTTCAGGAAACTTGCCAACTCCGGTGGGAGAAGAAACCTTTGAAGAATGGGTAGAACAAGCGATGCAGGCTCTGGATGAGTGGGACATCTCTGAAGTGCAGAAGAAGCAAAGAATTACTGAGAGCTTAAAGGGACCTGCGTCAGAGGCTGTCAGGAATCTGAAGCGGAGTAAGAGAGACTGTACTGCTCTAGATTACCTGAACATATTACAGGAAGTCTTCGGGCGAAAAGGCTGCTGAGCTTATGTACCAGTATGAGCATACTTACCAGAAAAGGGGTGAGAAGATGACAGAATACATGAGGCGCCTAGATAAGATACTGTATCAAGTACTGTTGAAGAAAGGAACAGACCCCACTACAGTAGATCAGGTTAGAATGCGTCAGATATTGAAAGGTGCCTTACCCTTGGATCCTGTGATGTTGCAACTGAAGACTCGAGAAGGTAATAAAGAGTTAAATTACCTGGAACTGATTCGAGTTGTTCGGGAAGAAGAAGCCCTTCTGGAAGAGAAGCTTGAAAGAAAGGGAGAAAAGGTCTATGCGCAACCCATAGAGTATAACGAGTGTTCATCAGATGAAGATGATCCGGAAGAGACATATGAGCCGGAGATAACTCAAAAGTCGTCAAACCAGGTGTATGGTGAGATACAAAAGACTCTCGAGAAAGTACAAGAAGCCCAAGTTAAGATGGAACAGAAACACATGGACCTATGCCGGGCAATCATGAAAGTAGCAGAAATGCAGACTGAAATACAGAAGTCTCTCTCAGATATATGAACAGCAGCGGTTGCTGTGGTCTCCGACAGGGGATTTTCAAATGAGTCACAGGAAGAAAGTGTGCCCTCATCCTCGTGGGGAAGATGTTTCGCCTGTAGAGAATTCGGCCATTTCAAGGCTCAGTGCTCGGAAAGGAGACAGGGAGGGTCTCTATATGTGCCTGCTAGACCTAGGAGATCCTCTCCCTGGAGGTCTGGTCCTACGTCACAGGAAGACAATGTACGCCCGCAGTCACCACGTATGAGGACAAGGGTTAGGGTACAACAGACTGGATCTATCTCTCCTGCTGCTACGAAAAAGTTCCCTGACAAGTTGATAGGTCCTTCGCCCATCATCCCGGTTCAAGTGGAAGGAGTCTATACTAAGGCTCTTCTAGATTCGGGTGCTCAAGTAACGCTGATTTACCGAGACTTCTATCAGAAATATTTGAAGCATATACCCCTGAAGAAATTGAAAGATCTCGAAATCTGGGGTATGGGAATGGAGAAGTTTCCCTATGATGGATATATACAGGTGAAGCTAGAATTCAGTTCGGTAAACGCTGGACAACCGGGAGTATGTGACACGTTGGCAATTGTGTGTGCTCGTCCCTCGGGAGCTAATCGAAGTTATATGATAGTGGGGATGAACACTGATGTGTTGAGACACCTCTTAACCCCACTGGTCACGGAAGAGAGTCCTGCTCCTAAGAAGGCACACTCGATGTCACGACCGGCCTGTCCACGGAGGGTCAAAGAACAGAGAGCCACTACAGAAGTAAGAAGGCTGAGGAGAACGGAAGGGATAGAGAAGGCCCTACAGTCAGGAAAGACTGTACAAGTATCGATTGGAGACAAATTCTCTGTGCCTGGTCTGCCTATATTTCGTCCGACTCCTACTATTCGGTCTCATCAGTTACGTTCCATTAGAGAGAGTGAAGAAGACAGTGAAGAAGAAGGCTGGTGTCTGAGCTGGGTGTGGGCACCTGAGTCCCAGAGCGTCAAGCCGGTCTCTGAATGGGGTGAGAGTGATTTAGGGTCTGATATCTCTGAAGTTATGACTCGAGCACCTGCAGTACCTGAGACCTGGGAAGTTCCTGAAGTTTTAGAGGAAATATCCATAGATTACAGTTCTATGCCTTCACTGGAGGGCTCATATTCTGAGGAAATGTTTGCTCCGATTGTTGATGAGAGAATTGAGCCTGTAGAGTCAGCTCTCCCGACTGAAGAGGTTCCTCCAAAAATTTGAACCTAAACGGTCAATACGACCCCCTCAGAGACTCACGTATGATTCACCAGGACATAGCACAGAGGAAGCTGTAACAACTGTGCAGAGGTTTCCTGGAGTGTCAGCCCTACTTACAGAGGTGTCTAGGGGTTTGGGTGAGATTGAGGATATTTGCTGCCTGTTTTCAACCCTGAATATATAGGCTAAAGTTAGAAATGTTATGTTGAAATGTAATGCAACTGTTGTAATGTTATGTATGACCGACAAATGTACCCGTTACCCGCCCTTGGGAGGACCCAAGAGTTTAGGGGGGGAGAGTGTAGCGCTGTGTTTAAAAAGACTGTTCTGCTGCATTTACTTGCAATGGCCACCAGAGGGAGACAGAGACCATGCTAAGATTATGCTGGACAAACACAGAAAACATTGGGACTACATTTCCCGGCATGCTTTGGGGGCAGACACAGGAAGTGGGTGGGACACAGACCCTTACATCCTGAGCCTCGTGGAGAGAGCTGGCAGAGCGCGCCAGGGAGTGAGAGGAGCAAGACGCAGAGCAGCAGAACGAGACAGTGACTAGGCCGGAGCGCAGCTGGAGCCTGACAGAGCTAAAGACTGGGTTATTCAGCCTTACTAGAGGAAGACCCAGTGATTCACAGGAATACCCACGCTGATACCAAGTGAGCGAGAGGACCCCGAGTTAGGAGCACCGCAGATCTATCGGACAGGGAGAGCAGGCGGTGAGCTGGACATCTTGCAGCAGCTACAGAAAGGCAAGACAGCGGATCCGGTAGCCCAGAGAATCCCAGCCAAGATCGAGCGGAGAGACGTCCTGGGTCGAGCGGAGCACCGAGTATCTGGCGGATGGGTGAGAGGCCTTCCGGGCCGTTTGTGAATAAAGAAAGCACGCTGCTGTTTGTTTCCAAAACCCACAGGGCCCCAACTTGACAAGTCGAAGATACCTCATAAGCAATTCACTGGCCAGTTGAATATTGTACCCGGGTACCATAACACACACACACACGTACATTCTGGGACATAACCTGTGCGGGACTCACTCCCCAACCTCAAGACAGGGGGTTAAAGATTTTCTACTTTTCTTTTCCGCTGCGCGTTTCTCGAATTACGAAGCATCGTATTTCTTTTCCGCTGCGCGTTTCCCGCATTACGAAGTACTGTAAATATGTATACGAACACCGTGTTATTCATTATATGCCATTTATTCTACTAAACTATATAATTTATAAAATCCACCATGGTGCTGGAGTATATTTATTCCCTAGTGCGGGGAGACTGACCCGAGGTTCAATTTCAGCGGCTCCTCCGAGAGTGAGCGCTACATATACAAAATACAAACATACACACACATACTGTACACATATATTGTCATGTAACTGGGTGACAGGCAGCACGCTGAATCACACAGATATATATATATTCATGCTGCTGGGTGACAGGCAGCACGCTGCATCACACAGATATATATATATATTCATGCTGCTGGGTGACAGGCAGCACGCTGCATCACACAGATATATATATCATGCTGCTGGGTGACAGGCAGCACGCTGCATCACACAGATATATATAATTCATGCTGCTGGTGACAGGCAGCACGCTGAATCACACAGATATATATATATTCATGCTGCTGGGTGACAGGCAGCACGCTGCATCACACAGATATATATATATTCATGCTGCTGGGTGACAGGCAGCACGCTGCATCACACAGATATATATATATTCATGCTGCTGGGTGACAGGCAGCACGCTGAATCACACAGATATATATATATTCATGCTGCTGGGTGACAGGCAGCACGCTGCATCACACATATATATATTCATGCTGCTGGGTGACAGCAGCACGCTGCATTCACACAGATATATATTATATTCATGCTGCTGGTGACAGGCAGCACGCTGCATCACACAGATCTATATATATTCATGCTGCTGGTGACAGGCAGCACGCTGCATCACACATATATATATTCATGCTGCTGGGTGACAGGCAGCACGCTGCATCACACATATATATTCATGCTGCTGGGTGACAGGCAGCACGCTGCATCACACAGATATATATATCATGCTGCTGGGTGACAGGCAGCACGCTGCATCACACAGATATATATATTCATGCTGCTGGGTGACAGGCAGCACGCTGCATCACACAGATATATATATTCATGCTGCTGGGTGACAGGCAGCACGCTGCATCACACAGATATATATATATTCATGCTGCTGGGTGACAGGCAGCACGCTGCATCACACAGATATATATATTCATGCTGCTGGGTGACAGGCAGCACGCTGCATCACACAGATATATATATATTCATGCTGCTGGGTGACAGGCAGCACGCTGCATCACACAGATATATATATATTCATGCTGCTGGGTGACAGGCAGCACGCTGCATCACACAGATATATATATATTCATGCTGCTGGGTGACAGGCAGCACGCTGCATCACACAGATATATATATTCATGCTGCTGGGTGACAGGCAGCACGCTGCATCACACATATATATATTCATGCTGCTGGGTGACAGGCAGCACGCTGCATCACACAGATATATATATATATTCATGCTGCTGGGTGACAGGCAGCACGCTGCATCACACAGATATATATATATTCATGCTGCTGGGTGACAGGCAGCACGCTGCATCACACAGATATATATATTCATGCTGCTGGGTGAAAGGCAGCACGCTGCATCACACAGATCTATATATTCATGCTGCTGGGTGACAGGCAGCACGCTGCATCACACAGATATATATATATTCATGCTGCTGGGTGACAGGCAGCACGCTGCATCACACATATATATATATTCATGCTGCTGGGTGACAGGCAGCACGCTGCATCACACAGATATATATATTCATGCTGCTGGGTGACAGGCAGCACGCTGCATCACACAGATATATATATATTCATGCTGCTGGGTGACAGGCAGCACGCTGCATCACACAGATATATATATTCATGCTGCTGGGTGACAGGCAGCACGCTGCATCACACAGATATATATATATTCATGCTGCTGGGTGACAGGCAGCACGCTGCATCACACAGATATATATATTCATGCTGCTGGGTGACAGGCAGCACGCTGCATCACACAGATATATATATTCATGCTGCTGGGTGACAGGCAGCACGCTGCATCACACAGATATATATATATTCATGCTGCTGGGTGACAGGCAGCACGCTGCATCACACAGATATATATATTCATGCTGCTGGGTGACAGGCAGCACGCTGCATCACACAGATCTATATATATATTCATGCTGCTGGGTGACAGGCAGCACGCTGCATCACACAGATATATATATTCATGCTGCTGGGTGACAGGCAGCACGCTGCATCACACAGATATATATTCATGCTGCTGGGTGACAGGCAGCACGCTGCATCACACAGATATATATATATTCATGCTGCTGGGTGACAGGCAGCACGCTGCATCACACAGATATATATATATTCATGCTGCTGGGTGACAGGCAGCACGCTGCATCACACAGATATATATATTCATGCTGCTGGGTGACAGGCCGCACGCTGCATCACACAGATATATATATATTCATGCTGCTGGGTGACAGGCAGGACGCTGCATCACACAGATCTATATATTCATGCTGCTGGGTGACAGGCAGCACGCTGAATCACACAGATATATATATTCATGCTGCTGGGTGACAGGCAGCACGCTGCATCACACAGATATATATATATTCATGCTGCTGGGTGACAGGCAGCACGCTGAATCACACAGATATATATATTCATGCTGCTGGGTGACAGGCAGCACGCTGAATCACACAGATATATATATTCATGCTGCTGGGTGACAGGCAACACGCTGCATCACACAGATATATATATATTCATGCTGCTGGGTGACAGGCAGCACGCTGCATCACACAGATATATATATATTCATGCTGCTGGGTGACAGGCAGCACGCTGAATCACACAGATATATATATTCATGCTGCTGGGTGACAGGCAGCACGCTGAATCACACAGATATATATATTCATGCTGCTGGGTGACAGGCAACACGCTGCATCACACAGATATGTATATTCATGCTGCTGGGTGACAGACAGCACGCTGAATCACACAGATATATATATATTCATGCTGCTGGGTGACAGGCAGCACGCTGAATCACACAGATATATATATATTCATGCTGCTGGGTGACAGGCAGCACGCTGCATCACACAGATATATATATATTCATGCTGCTGGGTGACAGGCAGCACGCTGCATCACACAGATATATATATTCATGCTGCTGGGTGACAGGCAACACGCTGCATCACACAGATATGTATATTCATGCTGCTGGGTGACAGGCAGCACGCTGCATCACACAGATATATATATATTCATGCTGCTGGGTGACAGGCAGCACGCTGAATCACACAGATATATATATATTCATGCTGCTGGGTGACAGGCAGCACGCTGCATCACACAGATATATGTAGTCCTGTGTTGATTTGGCTCTGAGGACTGCAGCTGTTATGCCTCTAGGGGGAGCCAGAGGACAATGTATGGGAACATACTTTATTGGACTCATGGACCACACCTCCCAGAATGCCCTTACAGGAAACAGGAAGGAGAGCATGCATGCAGCGTGGGCAGAACAAAGTGAGCAAAGAGAGTGAGCAGTCAGATAAGAGAGATTTTCCAGGATCTGTGCAAGCTGGAGCACAGAGAATCAGCAGCATCCAGTGCTGGAGAGTGTACCTTGGTCTGCTGTATATTGTGCTGGACTGTTCAGGAGGCGAGTGTGTTTGAAGAGGGGCCCTGTGTTAAGGAGGCCGCAGGCGGAGGGATTTGCTGGTGGCATTGACTTCAGGCAGAGGAAATTCTGCATACCGCGTGGGGAAGAATTGATCCAGAGGCTGCAGATTGCTACAACGTTCAAGAGGCCTTCCTGGGACTGTGAGCAACTGAAGTTGTGCGGTAAGGAGCATCTTTTCTCTCTGTCTCGCTGACAGCATTCTATCCATCTTTACACTAACTAAGAATCACACAGCTGCTGAGCGGATTTTACCCACAGCCTTTCCTGTACTGGCAGCTACGTTATGCTAAAAGGGCCCCACCTCTTATGTGCACCAACTGGTACCCATCATCGCTGTCATTAGGACGAAGATCAGGGTGGTTCCAGGTTGTTTGGGAGGGTCCTGGGCTGGGAGGTTAGAGAGCAGTTGGTGTGTCTAGTTAGCTACTGTATTACCTGAAATCCTTTTATGCTGCCACTTGCATTTCAATACAAGTTTATATTGTTTATTGTACCACTGTTTAGTTGTTATTATTAGGTTCCTGCCTGGGCAAACAGTCCATGCCATGGATGCCCAGACAGGTGGAGGCACTGCCAACACTATGTATCCTTATTCCAAAAATGCGGAAACTCAGGACCAACAGGTAAAGCAAGAAGGTGTAACCCAGCTGGAGGGTGCCAGCGGGGGCGGCCCCCAGCGGCAAAAGAGCGTTACAGATGGAGGCACTGCTGAGATGAAAAAGGATACATTTTTCCACCTTACATTTGAGCCACGACCCACGGTGTCGTTTGTAACTGAGTGGGCTATTAATCAGAGGATACCCATATACCAGGCCCTGATGGTATGCAATATACCACCCCAAGGACAGGCTATGCAATGCATTCGCGTGTTAGAGAACCTTCTACCAGGGACTATGGTGACCATCAAGGATGTGTTGAGAAACCAAATAGGAGAGAAATATATCTTGGTTTATGCATTGAAGGATCTCAGGAACTGCACAAAGCCAATAGGTCTTCATTTAAACGATGAACTATCAGAGTTTTGTCCGATTGTATATGCCAGTGTCAAAGAGGAAGCAGGGGCCATTCCAAAGAGATGGCACCGGACATTACCTATTCCACCCCAAGAGGAGAAGAGGCTCCGTGTCAACCACATTGATTTTGTGGATGAAATACCGACCACGTCTTCTAGACCTAGCAATGTGCCAAACCCAACTGAGGCTAGTAATGGCGATATACCAGATGTACTCAGGAAACTCTCAGAGGCAATTGTGACAGCTAATCATACTCATAGCTATCGCAAGTTGAGGGTATTCTCAGGGATGCAACCCGTTCCATCGGGAGAAGAGAGTTTTGAAATATGGAAGCGGAATGCAGCACAATTGCTAGGCGAATGGACCTGTACTGATGCTATGAAACGACAGAGAATAATGGAGAGTCTGCGGTCCCCAGCTACGGACATTGTGAATGCACATAAAATCTTAAAAGGAGAAATTGAGTCTCAGGAGTACCTACTGGTATTACAACGAGTATATGGAGATGGATGTAGGCTGTGCAAAAAGTGCCACCCATGCCATTCGGTTATCCAACTTTGCCCCCTTTCGGGAAAGATCTAGACGTATTCCACCCCGTGACATACAAGATGTCAGGGATATTCTCCATCAGATGGAAGGAGCAGGGATTATTACAGAATCTCATAGCCCCTATGCATCCCCAATCGTAGTAGTACGCAAGAAAAATGGATCAGTTCGGCTGTGCATAGATTACAGGACACCAAATAAGCGCACCATACCAGACCAGTATACGTTGCCCCGGATAGAAGATCTGCTGAATGCTCTGTCTGGAAGTCAGTGGTTCAGTGTACTTGATCTAAGGTCTGGGTATTACCAGGTACCCATGAAGGTAGATGATCAGGAAAAAACCGCCTTTATCTGTCCTCTGGGATTTTACCAGTTTACGCGGATGCCCCAAGGTATCACTGGAGCTCCCACCACTTTCCAACGTCTAATGGAGAAAACCGTTGGGGATATGAACCCTCGAGAGTGCTTGGTGTACTTGGATGATCTCATAGTGTTTGGGAAGACTCCAAAGGAGCATGAGCACAGACTATTGAAAGTGTTGGATAGATTTGAAGCTGAGGGATTAAAACTATCCTTAGACAAATGCAAGTTCGCTAGAAGCTCTGTCACCTACGTGGGACATATAGTTTCTGCCCAAGGGGTTGCAACTGACTTGGCCAAAATCGAAGCTGTGGTGAACTGGCCCAAGCCGGATAATGTTGGAGAACTAAGGTCCTTTCTTGGATTCTGTGGGTATTACCGTAGATTTGTGGAAGGCTACTCCAAGATAGCGCACGAATTGCATAATCTCCTAAAAGGCTCTTTAAGTGCAGATGGTTCTAAAGTGTTATATTCCAGAGATTCCTTCGGGGAAAAATGGACCTCTGAATGCGAGCAGGCCTTCCTCACCCTGAAGAAGAAGCTCACTGAAGCCCCAGTGCTGGCTTATGCAGACCCTGAAAGGCCTTATGTGCTCCATGTAGATGCTAGTCTGGAGGGCGTAGGAGGTGTACTACACCAGAGTTATGCTGAGGGACTGAGACCAGTTGCTTACATTAGTCGAAGCATAACAGGGAGTGAGAAGAACTACCCGGTCCACAAGCTGGAATTTTTGGCTCTTAAATGGGTAATAGTAGACAAACTTCATGATTATCTGTATGGGACAGAGTTTGAAGTAAGAACGGATAACAATCCCCTTACTTACATACAGACGACAGCAAAACTGGATGCCACCGGACATCGATGGTTGGCGGCGTTGTCGAATTACCGTTTCCATCTGAGATATAAACCGGGCCCCAAAAACATCAGTGCAAATGCGCTATCACGGCGACCCGGGCTTCCTCCTCATCAAGAAGAAGAGGAGTGGGAAGAAGTCCCTGGACCTGGAGTGAGGGCGCTATGTAATACGGCGGTAGTTGTAGAACACCCAGAAGATTTTACCGAACTTAGGGGAATAGACTCCATTAGCTGTTCACCTGGAGTTGTGCCCGAAGCCTTCAGTGCTCCCATTATTCTACAGCATTGGTCAGATATCACGACAGCGGACAAGCGGAGAGCTCAGGCTCAAGATTGGCATGTAGGCAATGTCATCAAGGCCGTGAAGGCGAAGAATCCTAACCTTCTGACCAGTCTTCCCTCAGGACTGAAGGAGATATTTCGGCGAGAATGGAGCAAATTGCATCTGGAGGAAGGGTTGTTGTATCGGATTATTGAGTACCATGATCACCCAGATCGCAAGCAGTTGGTGCTCCCTCACCGGTTCAGGGGGATGGTTCTGAGAGCCCTACACGATCAGCATGGACATCTTGGAATAGACAAAACATATGGTCTAGTGCAAGATAAAATTTTTTGGCCAAAGATGAGAGAGACGGTGGAGCAGTATATAAAAACCTGCAAAAGATGCATACAAAGGAAGACCCTACCCGTAAAGGCTGCACCCATGGGCCATCTTAAAAGTAATGGTCCCCTGGATCTGGTCTGCATGGATTTTCTGTGTATTGAAAATGACTCTGCTGGCATTGGAAATGTCCTGGTGGTTACAGATCATTTCACACGCTACGCACAAGCATTTCCCACCAAAGATCAAAAGGCCTTGACGGTAGCCAAGACTTTGTGGCAAAAGTACTTTGTGCATTATGGTCTGCCCAATCGGATACATTCTGATCAGGGCAGAGGTTTTGAAAGTCGAATCATCAAGGAATTCCTGAGCTTGCTCAACGTTAATAAGTCAAGGACTACTCCCTATCACCCAGAAGGCGATGCACAGCCTGAGCGATTTAACAGGACCCTTTTGGATATGTTGGGTACACTGCCACACGTAGAAAAAAGAGCTTGGAGTTGGCATGTGGAAGCTATGGTGCATGCTTACAACTGTACGAGACATGAATCTACTGGATTTTCACCATATTTCTTAATGTTTGGGAGGGAAGCCCGCTTGCCCATAGATTTGAGGCTGGGAGTTTCTTCAGATGGGTCGAGTCTCGTCTCTCATTATCAATATGTCAAGTCACTGAAACAGAACCTTCAGAGAGCTTATGAATTATCTACTCAGTCTGCTGCTAAGTTGAATGAACGAAACAAGAGGCGCTATGATGCCAAAGTAAAATATAGAGAGATACAGCCCGGGGATAAAGTTCTTCTCCGGAATCTAGGGGTGCCTGGGAAACATAAGCTTGCAGATAGATGGAAAGACATTCTGTTTGAAGTGGTCGCCAAGTTGCCAGGACTTCCTGTATACAAGATCAAGGACCAGAAGGTTGTATCAAGGCATGGCACAGGAACCATCTGCTGCCAGTGTTATACTCCCAAGAAGAGCTCCAGAAAGGAAATGAAGAGAGTGAGAATATATTCGCACCACCTGTAAGGGGCATGGAGGAGACAGTGCAAGACTGTAATGTGGAGAGAGCTAAAGAAAAGACCCTAGAATCCACTGACCACAGTGACGAGTGGTGGATGGTACAAGACACTTCTCAGCAGCCACCTCCCTCTCCTCCCATAGCCTCTTCTACATTGGATCCAAACAGCCCTAGTTTTGTGCCTGGGACCCCTGAAAGAGACTCTTGTATCATGGGAAAGCCAGGGCCTCAAGCCTCTGGTGACCTCCCCAACCCAATGGCAGGAGCCGAAGATTCCCAGGCACACTATGGACTTTCTCAGAGAGAATTAAGACAGGGCACTAGAGCGAGACAACCTCCCAGGGTTCTTACTTACGATCACGTTGGAGAACCTAGCTATGTCCCAGTGCCCCAGCTACACTGTAAAGTTGTTGATTTCCTGTATGCTTTTGCAGAAATGATGAATGTGGGAACTCCTGTTTATTAGAGCAGACTTCAAGATAGTTGACAATTGTCTAGATAGGACTGTTATGCAGGACTGTCATGCAGAAATGTATATGTTGCCGTTGTTTTTTTTGTGTGTGTTCTTGCACTTGGCTGGTCTTGCCAGTGGAAGGCAAGGATATTTTTACGAGGGGGAGAATGTAGTCCTGTGTTGATTTGGCTCTGAGGACTGCAGCTGTTATGCCTCTAGGGGGAGCCAGAGGACAATGTATGGGAAGATACTTTATTGGACTCATGGACCACACCTCCCAGAATGCCCTTACAGGAAAAGGAAGGATCCAAGTGTAACGCTCTTTTGCCGCTGGGGGCCGCCCCCGCTGGCACCCTCCAGCTGGGTTACACCTTCTTGCTTTACCTGTTGGTCCTGAGTTTCCGCATTTTGGGAATAAGGATACATAGTGTTGGCAGTGCCTCCACCTGTCTGGGCATCCATGGCATGGACTGTTTGCCCAGGCAGGAACCTAATAATAACAACTACACAGTGGTACAATAAACAATATAAACTTGTATTGAAATGCAAGTGGCAGCATAAAAGGATTTCAGGTAATACAGTAGCTAACTAGACACACCAACTGCTCTCTAACCTCCCAGCCCAGGACCCTCCCAAACAACCTGGAACCACCCTGATCTTCGTCCTAATGACAGCGATGATGGGTACCAGTTGGTGCACATAAGAGATGGGGCCTTTTAGCATAACGTAGCTGCCAGTACAGGAAAGGCTGTGGGTAAAATCCGCTCAGCAGCTGTGTGATTCTTAGTTAGTGTGTGAAGATGGATAGAATGCTGTCAGCGAGACAGAGAGAAAAGATGCTCGTTACCGCACAACTTCAGTTGCTCACAGTCCCAGGAAGGCCTCTTGAACGTGTAGCAATCTGCAGCCTCTGGATCAATTCTTCCCCACGCAGTATGCAGAATCTCCTCTGCCTGAAGTCAATGCCGCCAGCAAATCCCTCTGCCTGCGGCCTCCTTAACACAGGGCCCCTCTTCAAACACACTTGCCTCCTGAACAGTCCAGCACAATATACAGCAGACCAAGGTACACTCTCCAGCACTGGATGCTGCTGATTCTCTGTGCTCCAGCTTGCACAGATCCTGGAAAATCTCTCTTATCTGACTGCTCACTCTCTTTGCTCACTTTGTTCTGCCCACGCTGCATGCATGCTTTTTACTTCCTGTTTCTTTTAGCTTGGGTCCTTCCTTTTTCTGTAAGGCATTCTGGGAGGTGTGGTCCATGAGTCCAATAAAGTATGTTCCCATACATTGTCCTCTGGCTCCCCCTAGAGGCATAACAGCTGCAGTCTTCAGAGCCAAATTAAACACAGGACTACACAAGCTAAAAGAAACAGGAAGTGTAGAGCATGCATGCAGCGTGGGCAGAACAAAGTGAGCAAAGAGAGTGAGCAGTCAGATAAGAGAGATTTTCCAGGATCTGTGCAAGCTGGAGCACAGAGAATCAGCAGCATCCAGTGCTGGAGAGTGTACCTTGGTCTGCTGTATATTGTGCTGGACTGTTCAGGAGGCGAGTGTGTTTGAAGAGGGGCCCAGTGTTAAGGAGGCCGCAGGCGGAGGGATTTGCTGGCGGCATTGACTTCAGGCAGAGGAGATTCTGCATACCGCGTGGGGAACAATTGATCCGGAGGCTGCAGATTGCTTCAACGTTCAAGAGGCCTTCCTGGGACTGTGAGCAACTGAAGTTGTGCGGTAACGAGCATCTTTTCTCTCTGTCTCGCTGACAGCATTCTATCCATCTTTACACTAACTAAGAATCACACAGCTGCTGAGCGGATTTTACCCACAGCCTTTCCTGTACTGGCAGCTACGTTATGCTAAAAGGGCCCCACCTCTTATGTGCACCAACTGGTACCCATCATCGCTGTCATTAGGACGAAGATCAGGGTGGTTCCGGGTTGTTTGGGAGGGTCCTGGGTTGGGAGGTTAGAGAGCAGTTGGTGTGTCTAGTTAGCTACTGTATTACCTGAAATCCTTTTATGCTGCCACTTGCATTTCAATACAAGTTTATATTGTTTATTGTACCACTGTGTAGTTGTTATTATTAGGTTCCTGCCTGGGCAAACAGTCCATGCCATGGATGCCCAGACAGGTGGAGGCACTGCCAACACTATGTATCCTTATTCCCAAAATGCGGAAACTCAGGACCAACAGGTAAAGCAAGAAGGTGTAACCCAGCTGGAGGGTGCCAGCGGGGGCGGCCCCCAGCGGCAAAAGAGCGTTACATATATATATTCATGCTGCTGGGTGACAGGCAGCACGCTGCATCACACAGATATATATATATTCATGCTGCTGGGTGACAGGCAGCACGCTGCATCACACAGATATATATATATTCATGCTGCTGGGTGACAGGCAGCACGCTGCATCACACAGATATATATATATTCATGCTGCTGGGTGACAGGCAGCACGCTGCATCACACAGATATATATATTCATGCTGCTGGGTGACAGGCAGCACGCTGCATCACAGAGATATATATATATTCATGCTGCTGGGTGACAGGCAGCACGCTGCATCACACAGATATATATATATTCATGCTGCTGGGTGACAGGCAGCACGCTGCATGACAGATCTATATATTCATGCTGCTGGGTGACAGGCAGCACGCTGCATCACACAGATATATATATTCATGCTGCTGGGTGACAGGCAGCACGCTGCATCACAGATATATATATTCATGCTGCTGGGTGACAGGCAGCACGCTGCATCACAGATATATATATTCATGCTGCTGGTGACAGGCAGCACGCTGCATCACAGAGATATATATATTCATGCTGCTGGGTGACAGGCAGCACGCTGCATCACACAGATATATATATTCATTGCTGCTGGGTGACAGGCAGCACGCTGCATCACACAGATATATATATATTCATGCTGCTGGGTGACAGGCAGCACGCTGCATCACACAGATATATATATATATATTCATGCTGCTGGGTGACAGGCAGCACGCTGCATCACACAGATATATATATATTCATGCTGCTGGGTGACAGGCAGCACGCTGCATCACACATATATATATTCATGCTGCTGGGTGACAGGCAGCACGCTGCATCACACAGATATATATATTCATGCTGCTGGGTGACAGGCAGCACGCTGCATTACACAGATATATATATTCATGCTGCTGGGTGACAGGCAGCACGCTGCATCACACAGATATATATATATTCATGCTGCTGGGTGACAGGCAGCACGCTGAATCACACAGATATATATATATTCATGCTGCTGGGTGACAGGCAGCACGCTGCATCACACAGATATATATATATTCATGCTGCTGGGTGACAGGCAGCACGCTGAATCTCACAGATATATATATATATTCATGCTGCTGGGTGACAGGCAGCACGCTGCATCACACAGATATATATATATATATTCATGCTGCTGGGTGACAGGCAGCACGCTGCATCACACAGATATATATATTCATGCTGCTGGGTGACAGGCAGCACGCTGCATCACACAGATCTATATATTCATGCTGCTGGGTGACAGGCAGCACGCTGCATCACACAGATATATATATTCATGCTGCTGGGTGACAGGCAGCACGCTGCATCACACAGATATATATATATCATGCTGCTGGGTGACAGGCAGCACGCTGCATCACACAGATATATATATTCATGCTGCTGGGTGACAGGCAGCACGCTGCATCACACAGATATATATATATATCATGCTGCTGGGTGACAGGCAGCATGCTGCATCACACAGATATATATATATATATTCATGCTGCTGGGTGACAGGCAGCACGCTGCATCACACAGATATATATGTTCATGCTGCTGGGTGACAGGCAGCACGCTGCATCACACAATATATATATTCATGCTGCTGGGTGACAGGCAGCACGCTGCATCACACAGATATATATATATTCATGCTGCTGGGTGACAGGCAGCACGCTGCATCACACAGATATATATATTCATGCTGCTGGTGACAGGCAGCACGCTGCATCACACAGATATATATATATTCATGCTGCTGGGTGACAGGCAGCACGCTGCATCACACAGATATATATATATTCATGCTGCTGGGTGACAGGCAGCACGCTGCATCACACAGATATATATATTCATGCTGCTGGGTGACAGGCAGCACGCTGCATCACACAGATATATATATTCATGCTGCTGGGTGACAGGCAGCACGCTGCATCACATATAGGGAGGTTTTATGATGCTCTCGGATAGCTTTTAAATTACTATTCCACTGGGCTCCTATCCCCCTCAGGTCCCCATGCTCTGATCCACAGGTAACCATGTGTAGCTATGAATCATGTCAGGGGTCATCAGATGAGGAGCGTTTCCTCCCCATCTGCTCACACAATGCCCAGCCAGCCACATGGCTGAACATCCTGTGGGGGGGGGGTGTTGCCTGGGGATGCTATAGGACCCCCTGCCAGCTTACACACCTTCATGATGTTGGGTAAGAAATCAACTAAATGGGGGTTTGAATAGGAGGGGGGGGCAGGAAGAAAGGTCCTCTTAATCACAAAGATACCCTGTGTGACAGAACCCTAAAGAAATAATACGGGGGGGGGGGCTCAGCTTGGTGTGCAATGAAATCAGCAGAAATGGGTATGAGGGAGAAATGACAAGTTTTATGTATCATTCTAGTTGAAATCAGGGAAAATAGATGTTAGGGCTGATTGGTGAGGACAGGGGGGCAGAGAGAAGGTAAAAGCCAGAGAAAGGGAGATGCAGAATGACACTATTAACCCTTTCCTCCCCTGCACAACTTGCTACCATCTTCACTTCCATCACTTACTGGGCCAGCAGCTGCCTTGCCCCTCTTCTCACGCCTGTCTGCATGCAGCACCTTGCCCCTCTTCTCACGCCTGTCTGCATGCAGCACCTTGCCCCTCTTCTCACGCCTGTCTGCATGCAGCTGCCTTGCCCCTCTTCTCACGCCTGTCTGCATGCAGCTGCCTTGCCCCTCTTCTCACGCCTGTCTGCATGCAGCTGCCTTGCCCCTCTTCTCACGCCTGTCTGCATGCAGCTGCCTTGCCCCTCTTCTCACGCCTGTCTGCATGCAGCTGCCTTGCCCCTCTTCTCACGCCTGTCTGCATGCAGCTGCCTTGCCCCTCTTCTCACGCCTGTCTGCATGCCGCTGCCTTGCCCCTCTTCTCACGCCTGTCCTGCATGCAGCTGCCTTGCCCCTCTTCTCACGCCTGTCTGCATGCAGCTGCCTTGCCCCTCTTCTCACGCCTGTCTGCATGCAGCTGCCTTGCCCCTCTTCTCACGCCTGTCTGCATGCAGCTGCCTTGCCCCTCTTCTCACGCCTGTCTGCATGCAGCTGCCTTGCCCCTCTTCTCACGCCTGTCTGCATGCAGCTGCCTTGCCCCTCTTCTCACGCCTGTCTGCATGCAGCTGCCTTGCCCCTCTTCTCACGCCTGTCTGCATGCAGCTGCCTTGCCCCTCTTCTCACGCCTGTCTGCATGCAGCTGCCTTGCCCCTCTTCTCACGCCTGTCTGCATGCAGCTGCCTTGCCCCTCTTCTCACGCCTGTCTGCATGCAGCTGCCTTGCCCCCTCTTCTCACGCCTGTCTGCATGCAGCTGCCTTGCCCCTCTTTCACGCCTGTCTGCATGCAGCTGCCTTGCCCCTCTTCTCACGCCTGTCTGCATGCCGCTGCCTTGCCCCTCTTCTCACGCCTGTCTGCATGCAGCACCTTGCCCCTCTTCTCACTGATGCTCCTCAGGCCTGTCTGCATGCAGCTGCAGGGTGGGGGAGCTGACCTCCTGTGGAGGGATGGGGAAATAGCCACCGGATATGATTTGCTCTCATATCCTGCGATTTAGCTACAGCTGCAACACAGGAATACTGTGTTCGCATTCAGGATGGCTAGTTACATTATGGGGGCACTGGGCAGCCCTGTGGCAGTGGCACCCATAGCACCCCCTAATGCCTGGTACCTGGGGCGGAGCAACTGATACAATGTACTGTAAAGGCTGCCACTCACAGCAGGTACCTGGTTTGGGCTCGGCTATGGATGGACGGCACGGGTCACCCCCGGTTCTCCTGTGTCACTCTCAGTGACTGGCAGCAGGCACACTCTCTCTGCAAATTGGCTGGCAGCCACACGCACTGGTCCGGCACTCCGGCTGCAGTGTGGAGCTTCCTGCTCTTCCACCATCACGTGACAACTGCAGCATGGCGCCGGCGCACTGGGTCATGTGACTGCAGTCCTCCAACACAGAGCCAGTTTTCAGATTGTACAAACGAACTGAAGCTTGGCCAGCAGCCGGTTGGTAATATTTTCTCGGGGGGGGGCAATTGGCCATTGCCCCCCCTGGATCCGCCCCTGATCCGGATCTGTATATGACGGCAAGTGGCTATCCATTCATCCGATTGGTCAGGATAGTTGCTGTTCATCCAACTGTCTGACAGGGGTAGATTGGAGGGTCATGTGTTCATTTTGCTGGCTTGGATTGGTCAATCCTCGTATCAGACAGCTGTTTAAAAGGAGGAATGTCTATACAGCAGTACCGACTATTTTTTGCTCCAGATGAAGCCGACGTGTAGCCGGCGAAACATGTTGAGCTAATGTCCAACTTTGTTTTTTAAGTTGTTTATGTGGTGTCTGCATCGGCAGGGTTTAGGTCAGCATTAGGGCCAGCGTGGCTACGTGTATGAAGCCTGGTGCACTCCGGGGCAAATACCTTACGCCCAAATAAGCCCCCCCCCCTTGTGGGATTCAGGATTGTATGTGAGAAGCTTTATTCCAGTGATTACTAGATCAGCCCATTGCTTAACCCTATCTTCTGCACTTTGAGTCTTCCAATTCACCCTTCGATGCCTGTTGTGAACATGTAGAAGTGGTAGAGGCCAAAACAGTGATTGAATTTAAGCAGACATGGGATAGGCATAAGGCTATCCTAAACAAAAGATAAATCCAGGTAAAGTATCCATGTAATTGGGCGACTAGATGGGCCGAAAGGTTCTTATCTGCCGACATTTTCTATGTTTTCTAAGTCTAGTATCTGGGAGTGTTAATGGGTTAATAAAGGTAAAGCCGGTCCCTGATTATCAGACTCGTTGCCCGTTATACTGGATCTTTATACTTATGTTTCATCCTGTTCAAGGGAGTGTTGTCCTTTCTCAATAGTTTGGACAGGTGATTGTTTTCTAGGTGGGACTTTTTGCCTTACCTTTTCGCTACGTTGACATAGTTTATTCGAGTTTCAATACTCATTTACAATCACGCAATGGTTTCTTTGGCATTTATCTGGCCACATTTCCCACTATGGCAGGGTTTCTTAATGAAGTAGGAAAAGGCAGCCATTGGTGCCGTGATGCTGAAAGTCTTTTTGGATGGGAATGAATCAGTTGACCCAATGACGAATGATTCTCGTCTAAAAAGGCCCAAAAATTGCCAAGCTTTTAAAAAACCAAATCAGATCTAATTGGGAAATTTCCTCTCTATCTAATTATCTGAAAAAGGATTTGATCCCACGAGGCTTAAAGATCTATACCAATCCAGCTTCACATATATCGAAAGACGGCTTCCGCCAAGAATGGCAGGAGGCTGCTGAGGAATGCTCTCGCAAATTTATGGAGATTAATTCATGTTTTTCATATTTGCAGATAGAGACGGTTGATGATGAGGTTCGAACGGAGGTGGAACAGCTAAAAACTGAAACAGATGAGGGCACTTTTCGGGAAGTGGAAGAAAAATTTGAAAGACAGATGGCGAGATATGGGTGAGATTAAGGATAGAAAGCAACGCAAATTTTTGCGCGATATTCAGGATTATAGGTCGGGATTAGTTTTCACTCTCATTTTTTGGGGTTTTGTAGAGTCGTTCTACTGTCACTTCAGCCGAATCTACTGACACCGATGGCGAGAGCAATATGAGCTCTGAACATAGCCCAATATCAAGGAGAGGTATCTTAAAGAAGGGGATGACTTTTTTAGAGAGGGACGTCCTACCGGACAAGTTACGAGACCGAAAAAAATGGGGGTATCGTGGCTACAGAGGGAACAACAGAAAAAAATCGAAACACATACGAATAAACGATCAGAATAAGCCAAATCCCTCTCAGTAATGTAAATGATAATTTGAGATCGATGCTGTTCCCCCCTAATCTTGTGGGCCTTCCTGATTTAAATACATCCGATAATTCACAACTTGTTACCTCAAGGGAAATGCTGTCCTCAAATATCATGATGCCAAATTCTGTTACTAACATGATGATTGTAATCTGAGAGTCATTAATTTATCGTATTTTGTTCTTAGAGATGCTCCTATTGCTGTCCTTAGTAAAGGTCTTTTCCTTTGTACCTCTACCCAATATAGACAAATTTGAGTGGACAAAAGACGTACATCTCTATGCAAAGCGAGCTTGCGTACAAAAAGTTCATAAAATTAAGGTATTTGGGTCTCGAACCTACTGATCTTCCAGTCTTGAACATATTGACAGATTTGTTGGAAGAACAGGTACTGAATCAGGGTAGTCTGACCAATTTACGTCCTAAGAGTCGGTTTACTCCCAACTTTAAGAACTTTGGTAACTTAGAAATGTTCTGTGAATTGACCGTTTAAGTGAATCAGATAGAACAGCGTCAGTGACTGATAATCTTACCTATGCAGAAAGACGAGCCCTTAAGGATCTTGAAACCGATAAATCATTGATAATAAAACCGTCAGACAAAGGTGGCAATGTGGTATTGATGTCAACTGAATTTTATGAAAAAATGCTGTATAATATTCTTGATGATACGGATACGTATAGTAGACTCACAAAGGATCCCACCAATCAATTTACTGCTGAATTAAAGGAATTAGTTAATTCCGCGTTCGATCAGTCTCTTATTACAAAGTCAGAATATGAATTTTTGGTCCCTACTTCACCTACTATTGCCACGTTTTACGGCATTCCAAAAACTCATAAAAACCTTAGAGAACCTACTGGCCGTCCAATTGTTTCTGGCAATGACAGCCTTACCCAGAATTCCAGCATATTCCTTGATCAGATCTTAAGGAAATATGTGGTGAAATTACCTTCATATCTGAGAGATACCAAACAGGCATTACAGGTATTAAAAGGAAATAACATTGATAAGGAGGTCTTACTATGTAGCCTAGATGTTGAGGTTTTATATTCATGTATTCCTCACCATCTGGGACTCGAACATGTCAAGTTATTCCTTGAAAGGGATGACTCCGATTGCTCCTCTTGTCACCTTTTTGGTAGAGTTGCTAAATTTTGTGTTGACCCATAATTACATCATGTTCAAAGGGCAGTACTTTCACCAATTGAGGGGCAATGGGTTCACCGATGGCACCATCTTATGCCAACCTATTCTTGAGCATATGGGAAGAAAATTGCATGACTAATGAGGCCTTAAAACCCTATATAAATAAGATCGCTCTAGGGCTGAGATACATCGATGATGTACTGTTACTCTGGAAAGGAACCAAAGAAGAATTTTCTGAGTTTGTTGTCCTGTTAAATAGCAACAAATATAATCTCAAATTATCCCACAAGACACGGAGGCGAGTATTATGCTATCTTTTCTTTACTTAAGCCGATAGCAGCAAAGAACAATCTCTTAAATACAGCAACAAAAGTATTTAGAGAGAAAAATACAGTTTAACAATACATATAACAATAGCAGGTAATGGTACAGTCCAGCTCCCTGCTGTGCAATCGTCAGATAGACCACTACATAAATTCCCTGGTAACCCATGGCTCTTCCTCTTTTCTTTGCTGCTCGCCGAGATGAGTATTAGCAGCAAGCTCAAATTTATTTGACAATTTTCACTGTATTTATTATAGTAGTGATATATACAGTGGCAAGAAAAAGTATGTGAACCCTCTGGGATTACGTGGAGTTTTGCATGAATTGAATTGGTCATAAAATGGGCTCTGATCTTCATCTAAGTCACAACAATTTGAAAAACACAGTCTGCTTAAAATAATACAACACAAACATTATAGGTTTTCATGATTTTATTGAACAGAACATGTAAACATTCACAGTGCAGGGTGGAAAAAGTATGTGAACCTTTGGACTTAACTGGTTGACCATCCTTTGGCAGCAATAACCTCAACCAAACGTTTCCTGTAGTTGCAGATCAGACCTGCACAACGATCTGGAGTAATTTTGGACCACTCCTCTTCACAAAACTGTTTCAGTGTAGCAATATTCTTGGGATGTCTGGTGTGAATCGCTCTCTTAAGGTCATGCCACAGCATTTCAATCGGGTTGAGGTCAGGACTCTGACTGGGCCACTCCAGAAGGCGTATTTTGTTTTGTTGAATTACTTGTATGCTTTGGGTCATTGTCCTGTTGCATCACCCATCCTCTGCGGAGCTTCAGTTGGCGGACAGATGGTCTTACGTTTTCCTGCAAAATGTCTTGATAAACTCTGGAATTCATTTTTCCATCAATGACAACAATCCGTCCAGGCCCTGAGGCAGCAAAGCAGCCCCAAACCATGATGCTCCCTCCGCCATGTTTTACAGTGGGGATGAGGTTTTGATGTTGGTGTGCTGTGCCTTTTTTTCTCCACACATACAGGGTTATTCAGAGAGCGTGAAAAGCCGGAGAATGAAAAATTCTAGGTCAAAATAGCCGATTTGGAAAGTGAGATGAAAGGGAGAATTTTTCTGGTTTGGCTATTTTGACCTAGAATTTTTAATTTTCCAGTCATTCTCCTGCTTTTCACGCTCTCTGAATAACCCTGATAGTGTTGTGTGTTTTTTCCAAACAACTCAATTTTGGTTTCATCTGTCCACAGAATATTTTGCCAGTAGTGCTGTGGAACATCCAGGTGCTCTTTTGCAAACTTCAAACGTGCTGCAATATTCTTTTTGGACAGCAATGGCTTCCTCTGTGGTGTCCTCCCATGTACTCCATTCTTGTTTAATGTTTTCCTTATTGCAGATGTGTCAACAAAAATGTTAGCATGTGCCAGAGATTTCTGTAAGTCTTTAGCTCAATAAAATAAATAGTTGTCATGCACACTAAAAAAGCAAGGGTGCACTATCTATATGAGGCTTCCCATTAAACCTCTGAAACATTTAGAAAATAATCAAAACAGAATGCACTCCAGTAGCAAAAAAATACAATTTATTGGTATCAGATATAACAAAATAAAATATGACATAAATGTATAGCCAAATACTACAAAATCACAATGAAAGAATCAATGATCCAAACAGAAGACCAACATGTAACAAGTATAGAAAAGTTACCAGGCACTTTAGAAAGAAATAGCCAATGGAGAGCAGCGCTAGGGATCCCAACGTTTCGACCTCAGTCTTTATCAAGGGACAAGTCTTTAGCTGACACTCTAGGATTCTTCTTTACCTCATGAAGCATTCTGCGCTGTGCTCTTGCAGTCATCTTTACAGGATGACCACGCCTAGGGAGAGTAGCAACAGTGCTGAACTTTCTCCATTTGTAGACAGTCTGTCTTACCGTGGACACATGAACATCAAGGCTTTTGGAGATACTTTTGTAACCCTTTCCAGCTTCATGCAAGTCAACATTTCTTGATCGTAGGTCTTCTGAGAGCTCTTTTCTGCGAGGCATGGTTCACATCAGGCAGTGCTTCTTGAAACCAGTAAACCCAAAACTGGTATGTTTTTAAAGGGCAGGACAGCTTTCAGCAACACATCCAATAATATCACACTGATTGGACGCAAGGCTGGCTCACTCCTGGCTCCAATTAGCTCTTGGAGAAGTCATTAGGCTAGGGGTTCACATACTTTTTCCGCCCTGCACTGTGAATGTTTACATGTTCTGTTCAATAAACACATGAAAACATATAATGTTTGTGTTGTATTATTTTAAGCAGACTGTGTTTTTCAAATTATTGTGACTTAGATGAAGATCAGATCACATTTTATGACCAATTCATGCAAAACTCCACGTAATCCCAAAGGGTTCACATACTTTTTCTTGCCACTGTATATACAGTTGTGTTCAAAATTATTCAACCCCCAATGCTGTAAAGGGTTTTAGGGAATTTAGTGTACATTTGTAATTGTATTCAGAATGAAATCCTACAAGGACTTTTTAACCACTTCGCTGCTGAGGACGCGCTCAGCACGTCCTCAGCAGTCCCGCTGGTATGCGGAGGACGCGCTGAGCGCGTCCTCCCATTGGGGTCAGCGTTCGGCCGGGTTCCGGCCGATCGCTGGCCCCTCCGGTGCGGGCTGACATCCTGGATGTCAGCCCGGCATCCGGACCAGCAGCCGCCAGAATTAGGTGTCATCGCGGGGGCGCGATGACACCTAATTCAGGCGCCCCCCGCATGTGCGGAGGAGGCGCCTGAAAGGGAGGGGGGGGAGGTCCTTCGGACCTCTCTCCCTCCCGATCGGCGGCTCTGCGGGGGTTAACCCAGGCATCATTTGGAAGGGCACAGCCTGCCCTTCCAAATGATGCCTGGCATTAACCCCTGGGGAGCTGGATCGCGAATCAGCGCTGAAAAGCGCCGGTTCGCGATCCTTTCCCGGAGCTGGCCGACATCTTGGATGTCGCCCAAGCCTCCGGGAACTCCCCCAGAGGACTGGCGTCATCGTGCGTAGCACGATGACGCCAGTCCTAGAGTTAACCCCTAACTGCCACCAACTGTGGAGATAGGGAGTTCCAATGAACTCCCTATCTCCCGATCCGTGGCAGCTAGGGGTTAAATTTTGGTATCGTTGGATCGGCCAGAGCATGGCCGTTCCAACGATACCAAACATGAAAGTGAAACATTTTGTAAAAAAAAAAAAAAAAAGAAAAAAAAAATAAATAAAAAAAAATAAAAATAAAAAAAAATAAACGCTTTTATTTTTTTTGGTTTGTTAATGCAGCAATATTGTTCCCATTTCAATTATAATGTGAACAATGATGCTGCACTAACGATTTTTGTATGCGGTGCGTTTGTTAAAAATAGTGTCATTTTCCCCAAAAAAAAATGTAACGAGACCCCATCTCTAATTATTTTAACAAGCGCACCCCATACAAAATATAACCGCAATTGCTCGCATGTTAAAATGTGGAAAAAAAACACTTTACACATTGTAAATTATTGAAAATACATATTTTAGTGCATTTTTTTGTTATAATATACAGACATGACATAATGTATACATATAATAATGACATATTATGAATCTACCGAGTCTGACGGAAAGAACGATATATAATATGTCTGGGTCATATACTAAAATAAGCCTTCAAAACACGTTTAAACATGATGAGCAAAACAGGTAAAAATGACCTCAGCACAGGGGCGGGAAAAGCCTCAGCAGCGAAAGGGTTAAAGAACCATATGCAACTAAAATGACATCAATTGGTTTTGTAATACAGTAGTAAATGTTTCTTTTGTGAATTCTTCATTGACACAATTATTCAACCCCTTAAAGACTACCACTCTGAAGAACAGAGGTTCATTCAAGTGTTTTCAATCAGGTATTGAAAACACCTGTGGATGTCACGGAGCAGCAATAAAGCATAATAAGCACCAATTAGGCAGCTTTAAAATGACTGTGATACTCAGCTCCTTCTAGACATTTACTGGTGTGGTTACAAACATGGTGAAGTCAAGAGAATGGTCCAGGAAGACAAGAGAAGAGGTGATTACTCTTCACAGGAAGGGCAATGGCTATAAGAAGATTGCAAAGATGTTAAACATACCAAGAGAGACCATAGGAAGCATCATTCGCAAATTCAAGGCAAAGGGCACTGTTGAAACGCTACCTGGTCGTGGCAGAAAGAAGATGCTGACTTCGACTGCTGTGCGCTACCTGAAGCGTAGAGTGGAGAAAAGTCCCCGTGTGACTGCTGAGGAACTGAGAAAAGATTTGTCAGATGTGGGTACTGAAGTTTCAGCTCAGACAATACGGAGCACACTGCATAATGAAGGCCTCCATGCCAGAACTCCCAGGCGCACCCCCTTGCTGTCTCCAAAGAATAAGAAGAGTCGACTGCAGTATGCCAAAAGTCATGTGGACAAACCGCAGAAGTTTTGGGATAGTGTTCTGTGGACTGATGAAACAAAATTAGAACTGTTTGGGCCCATGGATCAACGCTATGTTTGGAGGAGGAAGAACAAGGCCTATGAAGAAAAGAACATCTTGCCTACTGTGAAGCATGGCGGGGGGTCAGTCATGCTTTGGGGCTGTTTTGCTTCTGCAGGTACAGGGAAGCTTCAGCGTGTGCAAGGTACCATGAATTCTCTTCAGTACCAGGAGATATTGGATGACAATGTGATGCAGTCCGTCACAAACCTGAGGCTTGGGAGACATTGGACCTTTCAACAGGACAATGATCCCAAGCATACCTCCAAGTCCACTAGAGCATGGTTGCAGATTAAAGGCTGGAACATTTTGGAGTGGCCATTGCAGTCACCTGACTTAAATCCCATTGAGAACCTCTGGTGGGACTTAAAGAAAGCAGTTGCAGTGCGCAAGCCTAAGAATGTGACTGAACTGGAGGCTTTTGCCCATGACGAATGGGCGAAGATACCGTAGATCGCTGCAAGACACTTGTGTCAAGCTATGCTTCACGTTTAAAAGCTGTTATAACTGTAAAAGGATGTTGTACTAAGTACTAAGATTGAATGTCACTTGGGGGTTGAATAAAACTGATAATGATGTGAGCACAGAAAAGACATTTGTGGTTATTTCATTATAAATGTTATGTTATATTTGTCTGACCTACACGTGCCTCTTTGATTTAATTGTAAGCAAGATGACTGAATGATCAAAATCAATGTCAAACTGGCCAAAACACTCAATTTCAGTGGGGCTAGAATAATTTTGAACACAACTGTATATATATATATATATATGTTGTATTTTAATACTTGTTCATAACGCACACTCTCTGCTAGTTTGTGTTTGTTTAAACTTATTGTCAGCCCGTTAGGGACTCGTGCAGGGGTTAAGGTTGCCTTTATTTTGCTTTATTGGTCTCTTGGGGGATTGTGTATATATATTTTGTTTGCTTTCTGGCGTATTTTCTCCTCCAGGGGACGTGTCCGTCTTTAGGGCGGCTTTCTGGTGGGTTTTGGCGCCTCCCCTATATCACCGGCATTATGAGAGGCGTGGCTTCGCGCCACTGCCTGAGGTGAACGCTCGTGGCAACTCGCGCATGCGCGTTGTGTCGCGGCGAGTTTGCCTCAGGAGACATAGTTATATAGGCTGAAAAAAGACATGCGTCCATCGGGTTCAGCCTCTCCCACATAACCTACTGCTGTTGATCCAAAAGAAGGCAAAAACCCAGTCTAAAACATGCAACATACTGGGAAAAAATTCCTTCTTGCTCCCAGATGGCGTCAGATTTCTCCTTGGATCAAGAAGCTTTTACCCACATATTAAATATTATAACCCTTAATATTCTGTGTCTGCAGGAAGTCATCCAGTCGTTTTTTAAAAGTCTGTACAGACTCTGACCCAACCACCTCAACAGGCAGAGAATTCCACAGCTTTATTGTTCTCACCGTAAAATAACCCTTCCTATGCTTTAAGCTAAATTTTCTTTCTTCCAGTCTAAATGGATGACCCCTTGTCCTATGTATAGACCTGTTAATGAATAGGTTATCAGACAATGGTTTATAATGGCCCCGTATATATTTATATAAGGTTATCAGATCCCCTCTAAGCCGCCGTTTCTCCAAACTAAACAGGTTTAAGCTTGTTAGTCTTTCCTCATAACTTAACCCTTCCATCCCCCTTATTAATTTAGTTGCCCGTCTCTGCACTTTTTCTAGCGATATAATATCTTTTTTTAAGACAGGTGCCCAAAATCACACGGCATATTCAAGGTGCGGCCTGACCATTGATTTATACAGAGGCAAAATTATGTTTTCATCCCGTGAGTGAACTCCCCTTTTAATGCCGATACCTTGCTGGCCTTGGCGGCTGCTGTTTGACATTGCACATTGTTACTTAGTTTGAAGTCTGATTATTCCCAAATCCTTCTCCTGCTTGGATTTCCCTAACTCCGTACCATTTAGGGTATAAATTGCTTGTGTGTTCTTCACTCCAAAGTGCATAACTTTGCATTTATCTAGATTAAATCTCATCTGCCATTTAAGTGCCCAGTCCCCCAATCTATCTAAATCCCTCTGCAGCGAAGTAACATCCTGCACACATTGTATTACTTTTCCTAGTTTTGTGTCATCTGCAAACACTGATACATGACTTTCAATGCCTATCTCAAGGTCATTTATAAATAAACTAGGTGTAAAGCCTGCGCAGAGGGCAGTCTATTGATAAGTGTGGTGCGTTGTGCTTGGTTCGGTGCCATTTATTGTGCTGTGTTTGGCTCTGTGCTCGGCTCTGTGCCGTTTATTCTGTTGTGCTCGGCTCTGTGCCGTCTATTGTACTGTGCTCGGCTCTGTGCCGTCTATTGTATTGTGCTCGGCTCTGTGGCGTTTATTGTGCTCGGCTCTGTGGCGTTTATTGTGCTCGGCTCTGTGGCGTTTATTGTGCTCGGCTCTGTGGCGTTTATTGTGCTCGGCTCTGTGGCGTTTATTGTGCTCGGCTCTGTGGCGTTTATTGTGCTCGGCTCTGTGGCGTTTATTGTGCTCGGCTCTGTGGCGTTTATTGTGCTCGGCTCTGTGGCATGCAGCAGGATGTGCACTGGGTCAAACCTTCAAGCTTGCTAACACTCATACCCACAACAAGAGAACAAATATATATCACAATTTGTACCTGTTATTTGAACTCCTGTTTTTAACTCCACTTGAAAATAGCCCACTTAGGAAGTAGACCACTGATAAGCCCTTGTGAGGGCATAGAAAACGAACAGGTGGAAAACGGTGAGTTTTATTTAAACTTATGGTTAGCGATTATGGCCAATAGTAATTTACCTATTATCTCAGGTACTGTGGTGCCTGTCTCTCAATCTAATAACCCGGCAGAGGCCTTTGTGGCTGCGCTGTTGGCATTTTCAACAAATTTAGAACACACTATGGTTAGGGTGTTGGAGAGTCATTCGGCCAGAAGGTCCTTTATTATTTCCCCGGCATCAGATTTTTATCTATTGATTCTAACCGGGATGAGGAGGTCCCTGGGACCTCAAATGAGGGAGGTGAGCAACTCCCTCAAAAAATGCTCCCATAAGAAACGTACTTACACCCGTACGCAACATGAATCTCCACAGCACACCACTGTGGTTAGAAAAAGGGGCCAATTAACAACGGCCACCAAAAGGAAACGGAAGCGCGCTAAATGCGCTGAGGATACTGACAGCTCCTTGGAAATAAACAGCACATCACTGCGACGAAAAGGAGGGAGAAGAGCAACTCCCAAAAAATATCCCTCATAAAACCTACGTCTACCCGTACTTGTAATGAATTCCCACAGCACATCACTGTGACGAAAAAAAGGAGCCAGTTAACTCCGGCTGACAAAGAAAGTGGAAGCGCGCTAGAGGCGCAAAGATACCGGCAGCTCCTCAGAACATTCTAGAGAGGAAGCAATGTCAGATTGTGAGGTGAATTCCTCTGAGCCGGAGTACGATCCGGTCTCCTCTCCTGAGGCCTCACATTCAGTTTCCTCACCTGATTCCACTGATTCTAAAAACCGCTTATTGATCCGGTAGATGCTGTAAGAAATTCAATGTTTGTACCAGAGCAATTAAAACATCCCCGGTCAGTGGAATGGACACACATAGAGCATGTGGCTGGTTATATAGAACAGCATATCCGTATGTCAATGGATAAACAAACCAGAAGTAATTTGAGGGCTGAGTGTCCAGCCCCAACTTTGTCACATAAGCTTAATGTAACCCCGAGTTAGATCCCGAAATTATTCACATCCTTAACCAGTCAAATTGGTCCCGAAAAAGGGGAGTAGAGGCACCTTAAGGGGTGTCATGATAAATTGTTTGATTTTGTAGGTCCATTGGCATTGCCAAAGTTCAGCTGATTCAGAGAAATCAGATGTCTTCTATCTGCAGAAGAATTCTCTCTGAGATGGTTAGCTCACCTCCTGGGTCTACTCTCCGCAGCAATACAAGTGGTCTTTTCAGGACCGCTTTATTGTCGAGCTCTTCAATGTCTGAAAGCACGATTTCTCCGGAGGGGATGGCTTTACCCAGATTGCATCTCTCTGGACGACGAGTCGAAATTGGAGATGCAGTGGTGGCTAAATCATTTAGAGTCATGGAACAGCAAAGCCATCATCCATCCTACTCCAGAGTTGGTCATAGAGTCAGACGCCAGCAGATCTGGCTGGGGCGCGATGCGGATCATTTTCCACAGGTGTCAGTTGGGTTTCCACAGAGATAGGAGTTCTAAACAATCATATACAATCCTTGTAGGATTGTTTGCTATTCGAGTATTATCAAGTATTTCCAGACGAGTTCTATACGCCTGAAGATGGACAACCTGTCCGCTGAGCGTTATATCAACCTTATAGGTGGCCCCAGGTCTAAACAGTTAGCAGAGACACCAAAGTCTTTTAAGGATTTTGCCGGCCTCACAATATCTCAGTCCAGGCCAATACATTCCAGGGTTCAGCAATGTAATGGCAGACTGGAATTCAAGGTATCTGATAGACTCCAGCAATTGGAGATTAGACACCAGGGTATTTGCCAGTTTGTCATCCCTCTGGGGTCCCTTCTCTATAGATTTGTTGGCTTCTCACCTTAATATTCCTTTACCACAATACTACTGATGGAGACCAGATCCCATGGCTTTGGCCACGGATGGTCTGGTCCAGACCTGGACGCTAGGGACGCTTTCCATTCTCATTTCAACAGTAATAAGACTAGTACAAGTACAATTAGCTACAATAGTGCTCATAGCACCCTTATGGAGGTCTCAACCATGGTTCCCGCACCTCCTGAAAACGTCTGTGGACATTCCCAGGCTAATTCGTGTCCCATTGTCCACCCTGGGAGATCCGGAGGGAACGCTTCAGAATTCTTTGAGTCTTCACTAATTTTTTAAGCTGTTAAGTGTAATATCAGGGGCCACTGGCCTTCAGTCAACATTTCGGATGCATCTGCCTCCTTTTTGTCAAGTTCCTGGGCCTCTCTACTAGGAGATATGGTACCGCATGGAATTCATGTGTTTCTTGGTGCATGGAACATCAAGTTGATCCTATATCAGTTCCTTGAGTAACTTGTTTAGTTTCTTCACACATATATTTGGGGACGGTAAAGCATATCGTACGATTAATAACCTCAGATCAGCGATACCTGCTTCACATCAGGGTTTTATTGGTATTCCTGCCGGGAAGCACCCTATTACATGTAGGTTATTGAAGAGTATACAGTGTAACGACCCCTCGTTCCCGTTATTCTAACATCTGGGATGTCATTCTAGTTAATTTCTGGATAAATGGCCGAGAATGAAACTCTGTCTATTAAACTGATTTCTGTGAAATTGGCCATTTTACTTTGCTTGATTTCCTGCAATAGAGTCTCACACGTTCGAGCCCTAAACTTAACGGGAAGAAGTTTTACCCGACACGGGGAGAAATGTTTATTTTCCTACAGGACAAAGACTTCATTGTCAGAGGTCTTCTATCCAGTTTGTCACAGCGTCCTGTCCTTTACCCAGTAATTGTTTTAAAGAATATGGAAGAATTTCTGCCCCTAACAGGTCACTCCAATCCCAACGGTTATTCATATCCTTACGCAAACCATACAATTCTGTAACTTCCACCACACTCGCTGGGTGGGTTAAATGGATCATGTCAGGAGCTGGTGTCGTTGTCTCCGTGTTCGGAGCTCATTCATCCGAGCGTGCTTCTGCTTCCGAGGTTTTTTTCTTCCGTGGATGTCGTCTTGTAGACATCTTAAAACAGCAGACTGGTCCAGAGAATCCACCTTTAGGGAGTGTTATTTTAAACCAGTGTGTCACATGTCACTATCACTAATTAACTAAGCTTTGAACTCGCATAATATGAGCCTCCGTGTCTTGTGGGAGAATTCCCAGATTCCCCTATTATCATGACGGGGAATCATAATTATAATAAAGACACGGAGGTGAGTATTATCCCACCCGATAATAGGGTTATTCCCACCCTTTATATTTGGTTATTAGGTTTTGATGTTTCAATAGTCATTACGGATTTTTTCAAACCTTCTTAATATAAGCTCTTGGTGATCTTTAATGCATTTATTTTCCGACAGCCTAAACTTCATGTCGAAGCTTTCATTGGATGAGGAAGAGTTCTTCCGTTCTGTTCGTTGGAGAAGAGCTTGAGCTTCATGTTAGAATTTCCGTTGAAGGCTGGAACTTCGTGTTGGAGTTTTTCGTTGAAGGATGAATATTCTTCCATGCTTAAGCTTCAAGTTGGAGTCTACGTTGAAGATTTTAACTTCCTGTTGGAGTTTGTCAAAGGATGATTATTCTTCCATCGTTTCGATTTCGTTGAGGAAGATATTGGCCCGTCTCACATCAAGAAAAGAGGAGGAGCCAAGGGTTACCAGGACGATTTATGGAGCGGTCTACCGGACGATTGGGCAGCAGGGAGCTGGACTGTACCATTACCTGCTATTGTTATATGTATTTTTTCTCTCTAAATACTTTTGTTGTTGTATTTGAGAGATTTTCTTTGCTGCTTTCAGCTTAAGTAAAGAAAAGATAGCATAATACTCGCCCCCGTGTCGTTATTATAATTATGATTCCCCGTCATGAGAATAGGGGAATCTGGGAATTCAGCCACATACAATCAGCCTGCGGGCTTTGCCAGAGCTTCCTCCCGCTCCCGTCCCTGGCGTGGACGTGGCTTCCGAGGTGGCCGTGGTTTCCAGTACCCTCCCGTCGTGGAGCAGCTGAGACTACCTCAGATTATTCCTCATTCACATATGGTTATTGGGGGTTGCATAGCACGCTTCGCACGCGCATGGGAAAGGCTCACATCAGAACCTTGGGTCCTGGGCACTGTACAGGGTTTTCCCATCACGTTCACAGACCTCCCCCCTGTTCAGTCAAACCCTCCTCGACCGTTAAAATTCTCAATCGCCCACGAGGCATTGGTGGACGCGGAGGTACGGGCTCTGCGGAGCAAAGGAGCCGTAGAGGAGGTGGCTCCGGAGGGGCTCCGCTTTGTAAGCAATCTGTTCTTGGTGCCCAAGAAAGGGGCGACATGAGGCCAGTGATAAATCCGAGAGACCTCAATGTGGGAGTGGAATACAACCACTTCAAGATGGAGGGCATACACACCCTCAGGGAAACTCTAATTTACAGAGATTGGATGGTAAAGCTGGATTTAAAGGACGCATACCTGTCCGTCCCTATGGCACCCGCATCCCGCAATTACCTTTGTTTCGTATGGCGAAATCACATATGGCGGTTCACTTGCCTCCCGTTCGGCCTCGCCTCAGCCCCGTGGTGCTTCACAAAACTCATGAAGCCAGTCATTGCCTCCCTGCGCGCCCGGGGAGTCCATCTAATTCTTTACCTGGACGATGTCCTGTTAATGGCAAGCTCCATCGAACTACTGAGACTCCATCTAAAGTGGACATCTCCCTGCTGCAAGACCTGGGGTTTCTGATAAATCAGGAGAAATCCTTATTGGTACCGACCCGGAGCATAGAATTCCTGGGATTTCTTGTCGAGTCAGTCGCCATGACCCTCAGTGTCCCACCGTCCAAGGTCCGCTCCCTTCGGAAGGACGTACGCTCTCTATTGAGGAAACCTGCTCCATCCCTGGCTCGAGTCATCAGAGTCCTCGCGGCAACTCGCTTGGCAATTCTCCCTGCTCCCCTACACTATCGGGCCCTCCGTTTGAATCCGGACTACTCGCAGAGGATGCTGCTATCAGACGAGGCGCGGGAAGACCTACACTGGTGGCTTTCCGACTGGGCCAGATGGAACTCTCGTCCGGTGATGGACCCGACCCCGACTATGACCATAGAATCATAGAATCGGATGATAGCCACAGGGGCTGGGGTGCCCGATGCGGACATCTGGAGACAGGTCGGTGGTCCCCCTCAGAAGCAGAGGCCCATATCAACGTGTTGGAACTCTTAGCAGCATTCTTCGCAATTCAATGCTTCGCCGGACCCGGAACTCAGTGCGTACTGATACGCATGGACAACAAGGCGGCGGTCCGTTATATCAATGCCCTGGGGGGCACTCGATCTCGAGACTTGACATCCAAGGCCGCGACCTATGGGAATTCTGCCTGCAGAGAGGACTCTTCATAGTGGCCGAATTCATCCCGGGCCTGTGCAACACAGTGGCAGACTGGAATTCTCGTAATCTGACAGACAGCGGGGACTGGCGTCTACTACCATCAGTTTTCGATGACATCGTTACTCTCTGGGGTCCACTGTAAGTAGATCTCTTTGCGTCCAGACTGAATCGTCAATTGCCGGATTTCTTCAGCTGGCGACCGGACCCGGAGGCACTGGCCACAGATGCCCTCAAACTGCGATGGCTGCAGGGCCGTCATTACGCCTTCCCTCCGTTTCGGATATTATGCAGAGTTTTATCCGCGCTGAGAGAGCAAGGGGCGGAATTGGTACTCCTGACCCCACTCTGACAGTCCCAACCCTGGTACCCCGACCTGTTGGAACTGGCGATAGATGTGCCGAGGGTGCTGCCCTGCCCAGTGAACCTGCTGACAGACCCAGAGGGCCTTCCGCATCCTTGGTGATGGGGGATTGGTTGACGTTGGTGGCGTGGTTGGTTTCAGGATCGCCTGGCAAAACGCAGATGTTTCGGAGGGAACGGCTTCCCTACTACAACAGGCGTGGGCTCCGGGTACGTGGAGCGCCTATAAGTCGGCATGGGACCATTGGCACCGCTGGTGTTTGGGACGGGGCCACGATTCCCTTACTGCCCCTGTGATGGTTGTGTTGAATTTTCTGTCCTCCCTGTTTGATTTGGGTTTGGCTTTCTGGACTATCAATGTGTATCGCTCAGCGATTTCGGCTGGTCATGTTGGTTTGGAGGGCGTCCCGGTGGGTCGCCATGCCCTGGTGTGTCGCTTACTCAAAGGTGTTCGACTCTCCCGGCCTCCGGCTACTCGATATTCCTCAACCTGGGACAGGTCTTTGGTTCTTGAGTTTTTGCGTGGCTGACCGGCTAATGACGATCTGTCGTTGAAACAATTATCCGCCAAGTTGTTAGTCTTGTTATGTCTGATTTCATGCAAACGTGTGGGCGATGTTAGAGCCCTGGACTTCCAGGTTCGTTCCTTTACACTGGAAGGGGTTCGTTTTGAAGTTTCCAGACGTACGAAGACGGCTATTCGTTCAGTGTTCTACCCCGCTTTCGCTGGTGATCCTCAATTGTGCCCCGTGCGTTGTCTTCAGGCCTATGAGGCTCGCACGGTGTCCCTTCCGTGATGCCCCGGTTTCTCCGTTGTTTGTGTCTTTCCGGGCTCCGCATGCCCCGGTGTGTTCCTCTACGTTGACACGGTGGGCCCGATGGCTGTTGGCAGGCGTTGATGTGTCGCGTTTTGGGGCGCACTCTATGAGGGGGGCCGCAGCCTCTAAGGCGTTTGCTTCTGGTTGTAGGCTTGAGGATTTGATGAAAGCAGCAAATTGGTCGCAGGAATCTACCTTTCGCCGTTTTTATTTCCGCCCGCTCACCCATATGTCTCAGGCTCTGGTGCGTTAAACCTGCAAATAGGAGCCTCCGAGTTCCTGTATTGAAATTCCTAAATTTTCCTAACAAATGTGACAGAAAGTTTAGATTTTAATAAGGACTCGGAGGCGAGTATTTCCCACCACACCCTCCCGTGCTCAGGTTTCATGTTTGACAATGTATACTGGTAATAAATTATTGAACATCGGATTTCGGGTTTTTACTTGGGTGACGAGGGGGAGGGGGCTCTGTTGACGGGGGTTTCCCCCCCCTTTTTCTGTTCACTACTGGGATGTCCCTTTATGTAGATGTGTTTGGCCACTTCCTACCGGTGGGTGGGTGCTCGTTGTGGGGTTCCTGATGGGTTCCCTGTTTTAATGCCTGGCTCGTGTTTGTGTTCTCTTTACAGCCTCGTGAATGTTGCGAGACTTCATTTCCCGACTGGTTCGGCTCCTCGTTTGTCGCGGTTGGCTCTTCGTTTGCCACTGTTGGCCGTTTTGGTTTCTGAAGCTGCTGCTAAAAGAAGAGGCTTAAGCTGCTCCCGCTCAGGACATCTATAAGCTTGGGGGTGGTACTAAGGACTGGGGTTGGGACCTCCCTGCTGGGGGGGATGCCCCTATGTTTATTTTTTCTTGTGTTCATCGCATTCATCTTTTGCTGCTGTGGGTGCAATAAAAGAAGTTGATGCAAATACTCGCCTCCGAGTCCTTATTAAAATCTAAACTTTCCGTCACATTTGGTAGGAAAATTTAGGAATTGTCTGACAGGGGTAGATTAGAAGGTCACGTGTTCATTTTGCTGGCTTGGATTGGTCAGTCCTCATATCAGACAGCTGTTTAACCCCTTCACTGCTGAGGCATTTCACCGCTGTGTGCAGAGCGGATTTTTACCGCTTTTGCTCATCATGTTTAAACGCGATTTGAAGCAACATTTTATTAAATGACCCAGACATATTATATATCGTTCTGTCCGGCAGACTCCGCAGATTCATAATGTCCTGCCTGAATATTATGACAAAAAAATGCAATAAAAGTTGTATTTTTTAATCATCTGCAGTGTGTAAAGTGGTTTTTTTTTTCACATTTTAGCACATGAGCGTTTGCGGTTATATTTTCTATGGGGTGCGCTTGTACAAAAATTAGAAATGGGGACTCGTTACATTTTTTGGGGGGGGAATTACGTGATTTATAGCAAACGCACCCATAGAAAAAAAATCATTAGTGCAGCATCATTGTTCACATAGTAATTGAAATAGAAACAATATTGCTGCATTAATAAAAACAACACACAAAAGAAAATACATGTTAATTTTTTATATTTTGTACCTAGTCATGTTGGGCATCATTCAAAAGGCCATGCTCAGGCCATGACCCTCTAGCTGCCACGGTTCTGGAGATAGGGGGTTCCTTTGAACCCCGATATCTCCACCAGGGGACTTCCTTGGGAAATCCCCAGGCAGCTAAGGGTTCCCCGGCTATCTGACGTCATTACGCTATGCGTGATGACGTTGGGCAGCGAGGGGGGACCTGGGGGTGGAGCCGTCATCCAAGATGGCAGCGCCCACCAGAGCTAGGCCGCACTTTGGCGCCGCAAGGCGCCGAAGTGCGACCCGGTGCTTGAGGGGTTAAAGCCAGGCACTGCTTAAGAGAGGACTCTCCCCTTTTAAGCGGTGCCTGGCTTTTGGCGCTGCTCATTCCCAATTGGGAGGGAGATGGATCCGAACGAATTCCTCCCCTCCCTTCCAGGCGATCTCCCAGCATTGCCGGTCGCCAGGAAATGAGGTCAACGTGCTTGGCGCAATGACGTCATTTACGTCGGGAGGAGCTTGACTTCAGCGTCTGAGGATGCTGAAGTCAGAACGCCGCGGGACCCCGTACAGAGAGGTAAGTATCTCCGCCGGGGGTCCCGCAAAGCTGAGGACGTGTCGCACACATCGTCAGCAGTGAAGGGGTTAAAAGGAGGAATGTCTATACAGCAGTACCGACTATTTTTTGCTCCAGATGAAGCCGACGTGTAGCCGGCGAAACATGTTGAGCTAATGTCCAACTTTGTTTTTTAAGTTGTTTATGTGGTGTCTGCATCGGCAGGGTTTAGGTCAGCATTAGGGCCAGCGTGGCTACGTGTATTAAGCCTGGTGCACTCCGGGGCAAATACCTTACGCCCAAATAAGCCCCCCCCCCCTTGTGGGATTCAGGATTGTATGTGAGAAGCTTTATTCCAGTGATTACTAGATCAGCCCATTGCTTAACCCTATCTTCTGCACTTTGAGTCTTCCAATTCACCCTTCGATGCCTGTTGTGAACATGTTTTCTAAGTCTAGTATCTGGGAGTGTTAATGGGTTAATAAAAGTAAAGCCGGTCCCTGATTATCAGACTCGTTGCCCGTTAGATTACACATGCAGTGACCCACTCCCCCACGTCAGGAGCCCAGCACGGGATACCAGGTGAGATTTACAGGATGTCTAAAGGGTTAAAACAAGTTCATCACTTAAATAACAATTTCTTACAAAATATCTTTATTGATACAGTCACAGGTGTCCTCCCCCTCCCCCACATATTTATGTACAGGCCTGGGAAAGCAGGCGTCACTGCTGCTTGGAGCGGGGCCACAGGCGACTAGCAATGGAGCCCAGAGAGATGCCCGGCCTCGTGACGAGCTGTGAAAGCTCAGATAACCTTTGCTGTTCCTCCTGGAAACCAGAAGAAACTGTTAGAATGGAAAGAGACGAAGCTGAACAGCAGACGGCAAAACCAACCCAACCATACAAACCTGCTCTAGCTGCGTCTGCCGGCGTTTAAAGGCGTCCAGAGGGTCGTCTTCAAGTGCATAATTCTCCAGGACGTTGCGAACATCGCTGACCCCACTCACTGCCACAGCTGGAAGAGCAGCAAAGCCACAAAACCATCAGCATCTCCTCCCCACCATGAGAACCCACAACCTCCACACCCAACCTTTACCCAGACCCCACCATCCCCTAAGCTCCACACCCAGACCCCACCGTCCTCAAAGCTCCACACCCAGACCCCACCGTCCTCAAAGCTCCACACCCAGACCCCACCATCCCAAAGCTCCACACCCAGACCCCACCATCCCCAAAGCTCCACACCCAGACCCCACCGTCCCAAAGCTCCACACCCAGACCCCACCATCCCAAAGCTCCACACCCAGACCCCACCGCCCCCAAAGCTCCACACCCAGACCCCACCGTTCCCAAAGCTCCACACCCATACCCCACCGTCCCCAAAGCTCCACACCCAGACCCCACCGTCCCCAAAGCAAGCTCCACACCCAGACCCCACCATCCCAAAGCTCCACACCCAGACCCCACCATCCCAAAGCTCCACACCCAGACCCCACCGTCCCTAAAGCTCCACACCCAGACCCCACCGTCCCTAAAGCTTCACACCCAGACCCCACCGTCCCCAAACCAGGCTCCACACCCAGACCCCACCGTCCCCAAACCAGGCTCCACACCCAGACCCCACCGTCCCCAAAGCTCCACACCCAGACCCCACCGTCCCCAAAGTAAGCTCCACATCCAGACCCAACCGTCCCCAAAGCAAGCTCCACACCCAGACCCCACCGTCCCCAAAGCAAGCTCCACACCCAGACCCCACCGTCCAACGCTCCACACCCAGACCCCACCGTCCCCAAAGCTCCACACCCAGACCCCACCACCCCCAAAGCTCCACACCCAGACCCCACCACCCCCAAAGCTCCACACCCAGACCCCACCATCCCCAAACCAGGCTCCACACCCAGACCCCACCATCCCCAAACCAGGCTCCACACCCAGACCCCACCGTCCCCAAACCAGGCTCCAAACCCAGACCCACCGTCCCCAAACCAGGCTCCAAACCAGACCCCACCGTCTCCAAAGTAAGCTCCACACCGAGACCCCACCGTCCCCAAAGCAAACTCCACACCCAGACCCCACCACCCCCAAGCTCCACACCCAGACCCCACCGTCCCCAAACCAGGCTCCACACCCAGATCCCACCGTCCCCAAAGCAAGCTCCACACCCAGACCCCACCGTCCCCAAAGCAGGCTCCACACCCAGATCCCACCGTCCCCAAAGCAAGCTCCACACCCAGACCCCACCGTCCCCAAAGCTCCACACCCAGACCCCACCATCCCCAAAGCTCCACACCCAGACCCCACCACCCCCAAAGCTCCACACCCAGACCCCACCATCCCCAAACCAGGCTCCACACCCAGACCCCACCGTCCCCAAACCAGGCTCCACACCCAGACCCCACCGTCCACCCAGACCCCACCGTCCCCAAACCAGGCTCCACACCCAGACCCCACCATCTCCAAAGTAAGCTCCACACCGAGACCCCACCGTCCCCAAAGCAAACTCCACACCCAGACCCCACCACCCCAAAGCTCCACACCCAGACCCCACCGTCCCCAAAGCAGGCTCCACACCCAGATCCCACCGTCCCCAAAGCAGGCTCCACACCCAGATCCCACCGTCCCCAAAGCAAGCTCCACACCCAGATCCCACCGTCCCCAAAGCAGGCTCCACACCCAGACACCACCAGGCACTCCGGTTTTTGGACCAGATAAGTATTGGTCTCCGGACCCCCCTGCCATCTCACTAACTTTTTAGGAAAGCTGCTAGGTCGTAGAGCGCACGATCCTCAGAGTTGCCGTCCCACTTCTTTATGGCCAGACCATTGTACGGCTGCATTTGGAAAGCCTCACGCTTCCAGTCCACAATCACAACTCGAGCAGGGTCTCTGTTCAGGCAGGAGATGTCCTGGACGGGAGAATCACATAGAAAAACTTTAATAAAAAGGAGTCCAAAATTACAAAATTTTCCTATTCCATGACGAAAAGTTAGAATTTTAATAATGAGTCGGTGGCGAGTATTTGCTTCTCTTTCTTACAATTTATTTAACAACAGCAAGAAGAGTGACCACTTTTAAAACCAGAAAATACATATAATCAGGTCCATAATAAACGCTCCCCTCGTCCATAATCCTTTGCGGTCCTCTTCTATATATGGCAGTGAGAACTGGAAGTATCCCTCTTTCTTGGCTGCGGAACTGGCCAAAATCAGATGAGGAGACACTTGAAACGAAGGATGAAAACCAAACGAATTCTATTCAGACGAAGGGGAAATTGAAGTCGCTCAGAAGGCTGGAAGAAAACAGAAACATGAGCGAAGCATTAAACAAGGTTCCGTAACGGATGTCCATAACCGAGGACGGAACAAAATCACGGAGTCAATGCGACTAGGGTAAAGTCTTTATTGAGTAATCATGGAGAAAAACCCGTGACAAAAAACAATCGGAAGAACATAACTGAATATACTAATCTTTGTCAGTCATGTAAAATACAATAATACATACAGTAGGGTGGGACGCGGCAGGAAATACTTGGCTCCGAGTCATTATTAAAATTCTAACTTTCCGTCATAGAATAGGAAAATTTAGTAATTTTAAGTCATGGACTCTGAGGCTCCTATTTGCAAGTTTAAAGTCTTTCTAGCATCGGAGTAGACCAATGTGGAATGGGTTTTAGGTAGTAGTTGCGTAGGGTTGGGTCCCGGGACCAATCTGCGGCCCGCATTAGATCCTCCATACGACAACCCAAGGAGATTGCTGAGGAGGCCGTGGCACTCCTGGTAGAGTGTGCTCCAAAGTGAGAAATATCAATCCCAGCTAAATCCATGAGCCATTTCATCCATCGTGCTAAAGATGCAGAGGTTATTGTGTTATAAGGGTGTCTGAATGATAGAAACAGGGGTGATACACCTGAAGGTCGGAAACTCAAAGTTCGGGTCTCATATTCTTGAAGACAACGAACCGGAAATAAAAGTAAATGATCGGGTATGTTAGGGTAAAACACTGAAACAATAGAGGTTTTTGTAAGCCTTGAAACATTAAACTCGACTCCCTCAGGGGTGAAAGAACGTGACGAGTAATATAAGGCACGTACATCCCCTATGCGACATCCCACATAGAGGAGTACCGAGCGGTGGGGGAGGGGGTCTAGACAAATGGATAGCCTTTAATAGACAGGCCAATTGGTGGCGACCTACCGGGACTCACTGAAAACCTACATGTGAGGCCAAGATAGCCGATCTAACTACATTGATGGAGCGATATGCCTTACGCTCATGAAACAAATCAGAAAGATATTCTAAAACCGAGGTCACAGGTGCCGAAAAGGGATCCCCACTTGTTGTCCCAGGCACCGACTAATCCAAGCTTGCCAGGCCGATCCATAGGAAAAACGTGTTCCTGGAGCCCAAGCTTCAATGAGCAAGGTTCTAGTTCTGATCGAAATTCCCGGGAGAGAATTCCCCCCGAAACTAACCATGCTACTAGACGGTATTGACCCTGCCGAAATAAGGGATGTGACTGCCCTTCCTTGTTCAGCAGTAACTCTGGAAGGGCCGGGAGGAGACGAGTGAAATCTATCGAGAGTTCCAATAGGGAGGGAAACCATGGCTGACCTCTCCAGAGTGGTGTGATCAATACTATTGTGGCTTGTTGAGATTGAAAATGAGATATGGTGCGTGGTATCATGGCAAATGGGGGAAATACGTAATGTCGTGCTTTCAACCAACGTTGGAAAAATGCATCTGTCGCTAGAGCCTCTCGGTCCGGGCGTCAGCTGTAAAATCTCGGTCTCTGAGCATTCAGCCTGGATGCTAAGAGGTCTATGTCCAGTGGACCCCAAAGAGAGACAATACAAAATATGTAAGTATCTGACGCCACCTAGTGGGCAAAAGGAACGATGCAGAAAAATAACAGTCTTAGTGCAAAGAAATTAAACGCAGTTCGTATGAATCGGCAGCAAATTCAAACCCGCACGGTGGTCTACCTCAAACCACCAAAGTGACAACAGTACAAAGAATTGCTGTGAAAAAAGCACTTCCTTCTGAAGAATAGGACTTCCTTCGAGTGGGACAGAGTTATTTCTCTTTAAATTCCCTTTTTATTTGGAAAGTCTTCTTCCCTCGAAAAAAAACATAAGACATAAACCAGGACATGGTGTATCCTGTATAACCAGCAAGGTTAAGGGAAAATATATAAAGAGAACACTCACACGTGTTCTGGTGTCACCCCTCGGACACCAGATGAATAAGCAGCCGGTATATTATGGAGATACCGGATCCCCCTTCCGATGACTGCCCGAGATCTTTCTTTCGTGAAAAGAAAAGCACAGCAGCAGGACCATCAATAAGGAGATTAAAAAAGGTTTATTCCATTAAAATATAATTCTAAATCAAAAACAGCGCTGAGATGCGTTTCGCGATAAAATATCGCTTCCTGACACATTTTCCAGGTTTAGGTCTTCTGTTTTTTTTGAGGAAAGAAGACTTTCCAAATAAAAAGGGCATTTAAAGAAAAAGAACTCTGTCCCACTCGAAGGAAGTCCTATTCTTCAGAAGGAAGCGCTTTTTTCACTGCAATTCTTTGTACCAAAGAGAGACAAGTCTGTTGTAAATTGATGAGAGCAGTCTCCAGTCCCCGGAATCATCCGTATGCCTGGAATTCCAATCCGCTAGGTGTTCGTGAGTCCCGGAATAAATTGGGCTGTTACTGTTAGGTCGTTGGGGAAACAGTGATCCCAGAACTTCGTTGCCATGGCTGTGAGTAATTCCGACCTTGGGCTTCCTAAGCAGTTGATACTGCAGACTGCGGATAGGTTGTCCATCCTGAGGAGGATGGAGAGCTTCTGGTGATCGTTTGCGAAACACTGGACAGCAAAGAGACCCGCCAGGAGCTCTAGGCAGTGGATATGAAGTGACTTCTTCGTCGCCGACCAGTGACCCCTTGTCTCCATTGAGCCACATCTCGCTCCCCAACCTGTGTGGCAGGCATCCGATTCCATAATGATGGTGAGAATCGGAGGGGCTAGGGGTTTTCCGTTCCAAAACTGGAGGTTCTGGATCCACCACTCGAGATCCATATGGGCATCGTTGGAAAGATTCACCATCGCCGAGTAGGGGACTTCTTTGTGGAGAAAATGGGCCTTCAATCGTTGGAGAGCTCGATAGTGTAACGGAGCGGGGGGAACTGCCAATCGAGTGGCGGCAAGGAGACCGATGATTCTGGCTAGGCAGTGTAATGTTATCCGATCTTCCTAAGGCAGAGTCCGAGCTTCCTTGGAAGTCGATATCATCTTCATTGGAGGTAAACTCAGAGACATTGCATCCGAATTGACCATGAGGCCAAGAAATTCCAGGTAGCGAGAGGGTACCATCTGCGATTTCTCTGTGTTGAGAAGGAAACCCAGGTTTTGAAGCGTGTCCGATGTCCACTGAAGGCGAGTGAGGAGAAATGACCTGGATTCCACCATCATCAGGATATCATCTAGATAGATCACTAGACGAACACCTCTTTCCCGAAGGATTGTCACCACTGGTCGTAGCAGTTTTGTGAAACCGAACGGTAGGCTAACGAATCTCCACATCGACTCCCGCCATTTGAAATGTAGGAAATTTCTGGAGGATGGAGCCATCGGCACTGACAGGTATGCATCCCTCAGGTCTCTCTTGGCAAGCCAATCCACTTGATGTAATATGTCTTTTAATGTGATGCCCTCCATCTTGAAGTGGAGATATTAGACATGTGAGTTGAAGTCAGGTAAATTTAGAACTGGTCTTTGACCTCCCCCTTTTTTCGGCACTAGCAACACATTGCTGACGAAACCATCCAATTCTATGGGGGCTTGTTCCATAGCCCTTTTCTGGTACAGTTCCTCCACCTCCTTGTCCACTAAAAGCGCTCCCTCCGCTGATAAGTGGAGAGGAAGTGGAGGATTCTCCTGTGACGTCTGGGATATGAATTTTATTTCGAAACCCTGCACAGTGTCCAGGATCCATGGATCTGATGTCCGTGTCTGTCAATTGTGTAGAAAAAGTCTGATACGACCCCCGACCTTCCCTCCCTGAATGTGGAAAGGGCAGGGAGCATACCTTGTCAACACCTGCCACGGAAGGGATCTCTGGATCCTCTGAAGGAACGAGCACGCCAGGGGCGGGTGCGGGAGGGGAGAAACGACTCTGATCCTGGATAGTCATTATTGGGGCTGGAGAAGGACCCTGAGTGAACAGTTCCTCGACGACCAACAGAGCGCCCCCTGTATCCACCGGCCCGTCCAAAAACACACCCACAAAAAAACCTTCTTTAGAGAGGTGGACACCCTGTTTATGTTGGTGAAGGCAGTGGCGTGTGTTCCCATATTCTTTACGTAATCTGCACCAAAGGAGGCCCTGTGCGGAACTGCCTAAATCTGTGTCAGCGATGGCTGGAAATTGTGGGTCTATTTTTAAAAGAATTGATTTTCGTCGTTCAGCAGTAAGTGCTGCATTGGCGTTACAAAAAAAAACAAAGGGCTCTTTGGACCCAATTTCGTACCAGGAGAGGATTTAGCGTTGTTTTATTTTGTTTAGCCTCTTCCGCCGCCTCAAATTGTTTTACTAGGGGACCCAGCATATCAAGGAATTTATCCTCACAGGATCGCAAGGCAAAATCAAGGCCCGCTTTTGGTGACCAACCACGTTTTGTAATAATGTCAACCATTGTGGGGGTCAACAACAGGGGTGACACGTTTTTCCGTAAGTAGTTGGGCGCGGGTATTCAGCCTTCATAGTTTGGCGGGTAGCATTATCAAGTGGTTTTCGTACATGGGCGTCAACCCATTTTTCAACATGTGGCTTTGGGGTCCACGCGGTGGACTGAGGCGTGGGTTAGATCATCGGGGCAGAAAAGAGGATCACCCTGGGGGTCATAAATTACATCCTCGTCCTAATAATAGCAAGGCCCTTCTGGGTCCTCATCATACCAGAGGTCGTCCTCAGGTGCATGTATGACTAATTCATCATCAGATTGTGGTTCACCGCTACGTGGTTCTGCGACCACTAATTGTGGATTATTCCAGCCTTGGTGTTAGAATAATCTTAATTTTAATAAAGACAGGAGGCGAATATTTTGCATTCTCTTTTCTTTACTAAAACATCAGCAGCAAAGGAAAGTTCACATAGCAACAGCAGTAACCAATAAACAACAAGTGAGTAGTAAATCCTAGCCACGCCCTCTTTTCTTGTATGCGGAACGATCAGGAGAGCGATGATGTAGAAAATCCAGAGATCCCAGAAGTAGGAAGAACCCGGAAACTGAAGAGGAGGAAGCCAAGACTAGACCGGAGTCAACAAGATGGTCAGACGCAGAACCGGAAACCAACAGGCGTCCGAAAAGATGGGAGACCAACGGGTCTGCAGAAGCAACTCAAGCTAAGGAGAAAACAGAGGATACGTGAAAGTACCATGTGATGGAGGCTTGTCAATCAACAGTTAACTAACTGACTTGCCTAAGGCTAAGAATTATCAAGAGTTAAATCAATATTATAAGAAAGTAGCCCTAGGCTAGGCTAACTAGACATGCAAAACCGCAAACCCTACTAAGGGGAAGAAAAACAGTTATACAAATAATGGACAAAAATCGATGGTGTAAATATGTAAAAACAATTTTTTTTTTATTGAATATAGTAGTAATCCGGTACAATGCGAAGAAACACGGGTACGGGCGGGCGGGAAAAATATTCGCCTCCTGTCTTTATTAAAATTAAGATTATTCTAACACCAAGGCTGGAATAATCCACAATTTTATATCAAGTCAGGAGGCTTCATATTTTGCAGTTTTAAAGCTGCACTAGAGCCCCAGATGCATGGGAACGAGGGCGAAAATAGAAGGTACAGAAAGTAACCGCCCTGGACCAATCAGCAGCCGTCTGTCCGATATACTGAGAATCCCCGGCGTCCGCAACAGAGGAAGCCGCAGCGCCCCGCACGGAGTGCGTGCCAAAGTGAGGAGCCACGCCCGCAAGGGAGAGTAGCCAGCGAACCCATCTAGAGAGGGTAGGTGAAGAGACAGGTTTGTAAGGAGTGACATAGGAGACCAAAAGTTGACCTGTCGGAGAGGAGCGCAAGGGACGCAGACGGGAGAGGTAAGCAGTAACACAACGAGCAACACACAATAGGGGATCGGAAGGAAAGTAAGGATAGAAAACCTCAGGTGAAAGTGTTTTAGTACGCCTGGTAAGTGTGAAGACGACACCCTCCGGGGAGAAAACCACAGCGTGCGCATCGAAGGCCCTAACATCGGAGACGCGACGAAAGGACACCAAACACAAAAGGACCGTTAGTTTAGCTGAGAGCTGACGGAGGGAAAGCGAATTATTGTCCGGCCAACTGCGCAGGAAATCGAGCATCAGCGCAACATCCCAAAAACTAGCGTACTTAGGGGCCGGCAGGCGAGCAAGCCGAATACCTCTGAGAAGACGACACACGGAAGGATCCCGACCCACAGAGACGCCCCCCAGGGATACATGAACTGCCGATATGGCCGAGCGGAATAGATTAATGGTACGATACGATTTATCGGACGAGGACAAATCCGCCAAAAAATTAAGGACTAAAGTTAAAGGTGCTGTAACGGGATCAGCCTCTTGTTGCACACACCAACTGCACCAAGTTCTCCAGGCGTAACGGTAGCTCTTTCGCGTGCCGGGAGCCCAGGATTCCCATAACAGGGAACGAGCTGCATCCGATAAGCCTGGCAGCATGCAGGGTCCCCGGAAATCATCCATGCCACCAGGGGAAGGTTGCCCTCCAAAACCAAGGGGTGTGGTCCGCCTTGAGGATCCGTCAGGATGGAATGGAAGGATGGTAGGAGAAGCGGGTGAAGGCAGGAAAGTTTCAGCGCCAGTGGGAACCAGGGCTGAGCGTGCCACAGGGGCGTGATTAGGAGAAGTTGAATCCTCCGTCTGCGGACTTCCTGGATCGTACGCGTGATCATCGGGAATGGCGGGAGGGCGTAAGCTCCCGACGGAGGCCATGGCTGGAAGAAGGCGTCCACCGCAGTCCCCTGCGGGTCCGGGAGCCAACTGAAGTAGGCCTGCGTCTGATGGTTCAAGCGAACATATCGAGATGAAAGGGTCCCCTCCGTAGAGACAGACGTTGGGACGTCCATTGTCTTGAGAACCAATCCGCCACATAGTTGGAGGTACCGGGCAGGTATTCCGCCTTGAGGGAGATGTTCCGTTCTAGACAGTAATTGAAGAGATAGAGCGTAAGGTCCGACAGGAGCTTGGAGCGGGAGCCCCCCAGACGATTGACATATTGGACTGCTGAGATGTTGTCCATTCGAAGAAGCAGAGAGCACTCCCTGAGGCCTTGGGTAAAGCTGCGGACGGCGAAGGATCCGGCGATGAGTTCCAAGCAGTTGATATGAAGCTGCTGTTCCTCCGGTGTCCATACACCTCCTGTGGATGCGGGCCCACAGGTCGCTCCCCAACCCGACTGGCTGGCATCTGATTCCAGTACGAAGTCCGGTAGGGAGCCGAAGATGGTGAGCCCATTCCAGGCCTCCATGTGGCGCAACCACCAGAGTAGTTCCACTCGAACCTCCGGGGTGATGGGAACCAGCTGGTCGTAGGATGGATTGAGGCGGAGGTACGCGGCCTTCAGGCGCTGCATCGCTCGATAATGTAGCGGGCCGGGAAATATGGCCTGAATGGAAGAAGAGAGCAGGCCTACGACCCTTGCCAGATCCCGAAGGCAGATGGTGTCTGACGTCAGGACTCCTCGTAAGGCCTTTTTGATGGCCCGAAGCTTTAGTGTAGGGAGGCGGAGTTGACAGGACGTCGAGTCTATGTCGAATCCTAAGAAGGTGATGATTTGTGCTGGGCACAGCACTTATTCGTCCCTGTTGATGAGGAAGCCCAGGTCCTGAAGGAGAGTCACCACCAGAGTCGTGTAACGTGTGGATTGGACTGGGTCTCGGGCCAGTATCAATAAGTCGTCTAGATAAATGATCGTCCTGATGCCTTGAGCCCATAACCGGTTTGAGGAGCTTCGTGAAGCACCATGGCGCGGAGCTGAGGCCAAACGGCAGGCAGGTGAATTGCCAAAGGTCACGGTACCAGAGGAACTGCAGGTACGATCGGTGGGCGGGATGGACCGGTACCGTGAGGTAGGCGTCCGTGAGGTCCAGTCTCGTGCACCAGTCGCCATCTCTGAGGAGGTCTCTAAGGAGGTGTATGCCCTCCATTTTGAAGTGGCGGTAGGACACGAAGGTGTTGAGGGCCCTTAAGTTTATAACCGGCCTGAGGTCCCCAGATTTTTTGTGTACCAGGAATATTTGTGTACCAGCAATTTCAATTGCAGAGCGCGAAGTTCCCTGTCTATCAACATTGCCTCCTGTGAGGAGTAACGAGCCGGAGGCGGAGAAGCAGACTTCTCCCAGGCCCCCGTCCAGTCTATTAAAAAAACAGACACGGTTCGCAGAATCCACGAGTCGGACGTGAGCTTGTGCCATTTGGGCAAGAAAAAGTGCAACCGACCCGCGACCGGTATGTGTGGTAGCGGGGCGCAGGGGTACTTACCCGCAGAGTAGCGACGTCTAGGCCTGCCGAAGCCTCGCCCGACGGGAACTCCCCGCGCCAGGATTGGACTGGGTCGATCTTGCACGTCCGTGCCATGAGTAGCGGTTTGGAGGCGAGGCCTATAAGAGGTGTGGTAGTGGCTGGCGACCCGACCTCTTGGTGCGCCAGCCCTGGAGGAAAAACGAGTTGTGGGGTGGAAGACTCGTTTCAGATTAGATTGCACATTCTGCAGATTGGTATACACATTAACTTTGCAGTTCAGCTCTCTTAGAAAGAGGTCCCCGAACAGCAACCCCTTCGCTGCAGGACCCAACTCCTTGGTGCACATAGAGGTGAGTTTTGCGTCAAAACGAATAAGTGCCGCTTTGCGGCGTTCGGAGGAGATGCCTACATTGGCATTTCCTAAAAGGCAGAGAGCGCGTTGCGTCCATTCACGAACCAAGGCCGGATCAAGCGGGGAGTTGTTAATGAGCGCTTCTTGCGCTAAGACAAAAATCAAGGAAAGGGGGCCGGAAACGTCCAGCAACTTATCCTGGGCGCCACGGAGACCCTGTTCCAGACCCCGGCGAGGATCCCTGCCAGCCTTCCCCATGAAGGTGACGAAATAATTGTCGAACTCCGGAGTAAGGGACACCTTGTCCGGAAGCGTCGGGCGAGGGCATTCCGCCCGCAAGCGCGCTCGATCTGCTTTCTCTAGGGGCAACGCAGTCAGAAGCGCAAAAATTCCGCAATATGGTCCGGCGGGATCCAGGCAGGTGACCTGGGGTGGGTGGTAGTACGCGGGTCAAAAAATGGGACGCCTCTAGCGTCGAGGAGCGGTATTGGGGTATCCGAAGGCACTGGAGCGCGAAGTGGTGGTGCGGCAGAAAGGGGTATGACAGCCAAGGACTCAGAACGGGGCTCACCCGTTGAGCTAGGAGTAGCCGGCGGGTCACCGGCGGTCTCTGCTCCTTCCTCCTCCGGGTAATCAGCCCGGTAATCCTCCAGGTCGCAAATATCGTCCCCTTCATGGTGGGCAGACATGCAAGAGGATTTTTTAGCGGGCCATTGCCCTTGCCTGCGGAGTCTGACTGGCCCTTCCAGGGTCTTTTGCGTGACGGTGCGGCAGCTTCGGACTGAGAGTCCACAGATTGAGCCGGAGACTGGGCCCGAGAAAGCACCGGAGGATCCGGCTGTGGAAGTGGAGGTAAAGCTGCCAGGGCTATGGGTAGGGTCTCGGAAATAGCAGTAAGGAGCCAGGCCTTAAACTCCTCCTGATTGATGGGGTTTAATTGTGGAGGGACCATCAAAATAATCGGGAGTTACGGGGCTCACCCGTTGCGGATCTTTATATATATATACATACATACACACCCGCGAAAGTAGCGCAATATATTGATGTGTGACCGGGGCTCACCCGATGTGTTGCGGGCTGGTAATAACAAAATGCCGCTTGGTGTATACGTATGTATCGGGGCTCACCCGAGTAACCGCGGAGTCCTGCAGGGAAGCGGAGGCTGTTTGTGTCTCAGGGCGCGTGAAGTGTGCTGCCGCCTGTCAGCGTTGCGAGCTCTGAATGGCGGCAAACGCATATGGAAAAAAAAAAATGGCTGCCAGGGTGTGCAAGTGCAGTAAAAACACCACGCTCTGAGGAGAAAAGACCGCACGCGCGTCTAAAACCGGGAAAATCGCGCAATGAGTAATTAAGGTAGAAAAATACGCTAAAAACGCGGACAAATGTGGCAAAACATCGCCGATAGTCACCCGACGGTCAGAGGTGCAAAAAAACAGCCCGTCGGGAGACCAGAAGCATATGACAAAGCGCAACCTGCAGGCGGGAGAGTGCCCGCACAGCAGGGACGAACCGAAGGAGGAAAAACGATTAAATCCACAGTAAATACGGTAGAAAAAATAAATAAAACTACAGAAAGATCAATAGAAAATACAGTAAAATACAATTAAACTAAAGCCTGACAACCAGGAGCTGCTTCAAAAACGTCTCACCTGGTCGTCAGCAGCAAAGAAAAGAGGGCGTGGCTAGGACTTACTACTCACTTGTGGTTTATTGGTTACTGCTGTTGCTATGTAAACTTTCTTTTGCTGCTGATGTTTTAGTAAAGAAAAGAGATTGCAAAATATGAAGCCTCCTGACTTGATATGAAATTCAGTCCCTGTAACCTCCTCAGGGTTTAATTTAAATTTTTTAGGGACAGTCACCAAATGCGGCAGGCGAACTTGGGCTCTTTTCCGAGGTGGGGGCTCGGTATCAATATTTGGCAGGGTTGCCAGCCCCTCCATGTAGGTGCTTGGTCTTACGCACCGCTTTCTTTCCCGTTATGCCGGTAGGTATAGGGTCTTTTGAGGTACTTGGCTGGGCGGCCGGTAGGTCTGAGGATTCGGCGGGAAGAGTTTGGGAAGGTAGAGCTTTAATAATAGAAATTCCTTCTCCTAATGAACGGTGCAGGTCAAGGGACAGTTCAGACACCGCTGATTTCACCGCGGTATTAATGGAGGCTTGTATTGAAGCATCAATTGTGGGAATCAAAGTAGATGGGGACGGGACGGGTCCAGGGTCTGGGGACGGGTCCAGGTCCAGGGTCTGGGGACGGGTCCAGGGACGGGACGGGACGGGTCCAGGGTCTGGGGACGGGACGGGTCCAGGGTTGCAGCGACTCTAAAGCCTCTTCATAAACTGGCTTATTTTTGTGTGAATTGCCCTCGGAGCCAGAGTCTGCAGAAGACGAGGGGGAATGGCCGGCATCTTGTTTTTGTGGCATTATAAATGAAAAAGGAGCGAGCAGCGTTTGCAAAACGGAAAGAAATCCTGTCAGGAAAACCTGTGAGAGATTCCAGTCAGAAAAGCGTATCCCTCCGCGGCACGTAGATCCGGCCGCGAGTAGAGGGCGGTGCGCGCTGACTGTAAAAAGGGCAAAACGGCACGAAATTACAGAAATCAATACCGCGGCTCTGTACAGCAAAACGGAACCGCGATAAAGATAAATAAATGAAGGGGCAGCCCCAAGGTGTGAGCCGGGACCACCCCAAGCAGAGCAAGCGCTGAAACGAAAATTTACACAGAGCTACACAGAGGTACTTATCTGCAGCAGCAAGAAAGAGGGGATACTTCCGGTTCTCACTGCCTTATATAGAAGAGGACCGCAAAGGATTATGGACAAGGGGAGCGTTTATTATGGACTTGATATATGTATTTTCTGTTTTATAACTGTCACTTTTCTTGCTGCGGTTATAAATTATAAGAAAGAGAAGCAAATACTCGCCTCCGAGTCCATGACTTAAAATTAAAAGTAAATTTATCACCAAATATGGACAAAAGGAAAGTTTATAAATGGCTAACGTGCTGGCACGCTGCCCACCACCAAGACTGCCAAAGGCAAACGTGCAGATCAGGCCCAACACAAGAACCACATGAAAAGGAAGAGCCGACTCAAAAATCAACAGAAACCCCAAAACTAGAAAGCAGGAAGCTCAAGCTGTGTCCCCAAACTCTCACCACTTCCAACTTCAGGGAAACATCCCATTGAGCTGTAGACATTCAATGCAGTCCATGCAACATGCCACAAGGCAAGCTCCCCACCCTGCGCTCCATGCAAGCCACCACAAGGTATGCCACCCCATCTCACAGTAGATGCAACAAGTTGTGCTCCTCAACTTAAGGCACACATGACAAGCCACAAGGTATGCTTCCCACCCAGCGTTACATGCCACAAGATATGCCTCCCCAAAAGGTACAAGCAACATGTCAGAAGACATGTTCCCCAACCCAAGGTACATCTGACATGCTGCAAGGTATGCCTCCCAATACCACTGTACACACAAGAAATATGGTATGCTGGCCACCGCACAAGAAATATGGTATGCCGGCCACCGCACAAGAAATATGGTATGCTGGCCACCGCACAAGAAATATGGTATGCTGGCCACCGCACAAGAAATATGGTATGCTGGCCACCGCACAAGAAATATGGTATGCTGGCCACCGCACAAGAAATATGGTATGCTGGCCACCGCACAAGAAATATGGTATGCTGGCCACCGCACAAGAAATATGGTATGCTGGCCACCGCACAAGAAATATGGTATGCTGGCCACCGCACAAGAAATATGGTATGCTGGCCACCGCACAAGAAATATGGTATGCTGGCCACTGCACAAGAAATATGGTATGCTGGCCACCGCACAAGAAATATGGTATGTTGGCCACTGCACAAGAAATATGGTATGCTGGCCACCGCACAAGAAATATGGTATGCTGGCCACCGCACAAGAAATATGGTATGCTGGCCACCGCACAAGAAATATGGTATGCTGGCCACCGCACAAGAAATATGGTATGCTGACCTTGTCTGCCATTAGCGCATGTTTTGTTTGTCCCCAAACCTATACTGAACACCTGGTACCTTAACATGATGCCCTTCCGTGTATCGCGTGGCGTCTCGAAACAGGCGGTATGATACGAAGCCGTGTTGATCCAAGTTGTCGATGAGAGGGAAAGCAGTCTAAGGGCAGAGAAAAGACGCCTAATGAGAAGTTGTTATGTGCCATAAAATATCACGCAGGCGGCTCCATGGAATATTCTGTTAGGCCGGTCCCACAGAAGGCATGCCGGACATACACAGCACAGAGATCACCTACGCCGTGGCCCCGCGGATCTAAACAGGGACCATTCCGGGGTTTCGTGGAATGACCGTTTTTTGTTACATATGGGAAATAACGAGCTGACATAATCATTACATCATCATTACATCATTCTGTTCCAACTTTTTTTGCATCTTCGTCTGTTCACTATTACTGCAAATCCCTAATTTCCATCTGTCACCTGTGCGTGGTTAGTGTGCCGTGGCATGCCTAAACGCCAGGTGAGCCGTTCCTACCCGTCCCGTGTGTCACATGGATGTTCTTGGAAAGTGACGGCATGTCTGCAGGCGTGTCGGTCATTGTGTAGCTCTTATTTGTGAGTTTGTAACAATGAATACGCCATGTTAAAAAAAAACAACATCTGAGCCACGAGCGACAGAACGTTCCGGCACAGCAAAATAATAACCCCATAAAATGGAATGCCCCCCCCCCCCCCGTCAGGAATTCAGCGCCGCCGATAGCGCTCATAAAGTGTAACAATGTCTTACCAGCCCGTTCTCGGTGGTGAATATAACAATCTCATACAGGGGCGCCAGCTGCTGGAACAAGTTCTCAATCCCTGCTCGCTTCTTAAAGCGCCAGCCGGTCACCAACTGAAAGGACACAGCAGTCACAGACGTGTAGGACAGAGAGCGGGGTGACCCCAGCGTGCCCACCCAATGGCCGGGGGGACAATAAAACAGTGCACGGAGGACAAGGAACAGAGAATCCAAAGATGAGGAATGGATAAAGTATGGCGGACACAAACCGACCACTCCGGATGCAGCAGGACACCGGTCAGCTCCAGCACCAGAGTGTATGGCGGCTGGTAATACGGCTCCTTCAGCGGGTCCGGCAAAAGTTTAGGACTCGTGGGCTCAATGATCATCTAGGAAAAGGAGACAAGACAACGTGAAGACAAGGTTTGAGCGGAGAGTAGGCGAGTCAAACAGGGACACCCACCTGCCGATAGTCCTTAAAGTACTTGTATGCTCTTCTGACGTGCTGAACGACTGGAGGATCTGCGGGAAAGGCACAGGTGGAGAGTCAGAGCAAGCAATATGGCGGCGGCCGCCAACGTCAAAGTTAAAGGGAGAAGAGATGAGACGGAGCAGAGTCTATTGTGTTCCTGGAGGACAATGTGCTTGGGTTGTGAAGGCCAGAAGGACGACTTTCCAAGGTTTGGGCTGACACATGCAGCAACTGTGAGGTGAAGGGGTTGGCGAGTGTTGGGTATCATGCAGAGTCGCTGTGACCACGCCGGGCCGCCTGCGTATCCACCAGGGAAACGGCAGCAAACAAAAGACTTTCTGCTAACTTAACCTCATGTCTCAGCAGTGACCGGGAGAGGAACCTGACGTCACCGCCATCACTTACCGCTGTCAAACTCATCAGGAATCTGCAAGGTAAGAAAACATGGGTCACGTGTGCTACACGGAGATCCTTCAACAAGCCGCTTTGCAGGGGAACACACAGGCATGATGGGTGATTACTCGGAGCCCCGACCTATTACTAGCCGTGAATACAGTGCAGCGAACCGCGGCCTCCACCATGGACTCCCACAAAGGGACATTCAGCCTCCTGCAGCAGATTCACGTATATACCTGTGGACACCGTGATATAAACCTCGGCCTATGTGTGCGCTCTTAACCCCGTCACTACAAAATCACCGTCAGGAACCAGTATTTTGTTCTTTATTCCCAGTGGATTCCTCACTCATAACTCATCTGCAGGCAGAGGTCACCTTCTACTGGCCAAAAGGAGTAACTGCTGCTCTGCGCAGGATCAGACGGGGGAGACGTCATTTAGTCTCAGTCCCAGCTGGTTTTAAAATGTGTGGCCACGTCGGAAATCACACTGAGGGTACCAAAACCTTGGGGCACCTTCTGGAGTCAATGCAAACAAATATCATTTGCAGGGATACAGCATAACCGAAAATCGAGTTCACACCACCTCGGGCTGCTCTGTCTACATGTATAGAGAACGTCACCGTGTGCCCGCTCGTGTGTGTGCCCGCTCGTGTGTGTGCGTGTGTGTGTGCCCGCTCGTGTGTGTGCCCGCTCGTGTGTGTGCCCGCTCGTGTGTGTGCCCGCTCGTGTGTGTGCCCGCTCAGGTTGTCTCCAGGGGATCATATAACTGTAACATGCTGCCAACAAGGAGTAAGAATTTATAAAGCGCTAACAAGTTCTGTAGCGCTGAGCATGTGAGTCAGACTTGGGTAGAGCAGGAGCTTGCAAGAGGCGCAGACGCTACGGTCAGCAGCGGCGCTCGAGCCTCCACCACCGCACGGTCATAACCAGATCTGCGCCTCAAACTGTGTAAAAAAACGTCAGCAGACATTTTGGGAATACTAAGCACATAACAAGGTTTCCTAGTAGCTTTGATAATGGTTTGGCCCATTCCAGGCTCGGGGGACGGCTGGGGTTTGGCCATTCCAGGCTCGGGGGACGGCTGGGGTTTGGCCCATTCCAGGCTCGGTGTTCAGGGACAGCTGGGGTTTGGCCCATTCCAGGCTCGGTGTTCAGGGACAGCTGGGGTTTGGCCCATTCCAGGCTCGGTGTTCAGGGACAGCTGGGGTTTGGCCCATTCCAGGCTCGGTGTTCGGGGACAGCTGGGGTTTGGCCCATTCCAGGCTCGGTGTTCGGGGACAGCTGGGGTTTGGCCCATTCCAGGCTCGGGGGACAGCTGGGGTTTGGCCCATTCCAGGCTCGGTGTTCAGGGACAGCTGGGGTTTGGCCCATTCCAGGCTCGGGGGACAGCTGGGGTTTGGCCCATTCCACGCTCGGTGTTCAGGGACAGCTGGGGTTTGGCCCATTCCAGGCTCGGTGTTCAGGGACAGCTGGGGTTTGGCCCATTCCAGGCTCGGTGTTCAGGGACAGCTGGGGTTTGGCCCATTCCAGGCTCGGTGTTCGGGGACAGCTGGGGTTTGGCCCATTCCAGGCTCGGTGTTCGGGGACAGCTGGGGTTTGGCCCATTCCAAGCTCGGGGGACAGCTGGGGTTTGGCCCATTCCAGGCTCGGGGGACAGCTGGGGTTTGGTCCATTCCAGGCTCGGTGTTCAGGGACAGCTGGGGTTTGGCCTATTCCAGGCTCGGGGGACAGCTGGGGTTTGGTCCATTCCAGGCTCGGTGTTCAGGGACAGCTGGGGTTTGGCCCATTCCAGGCTCGGTGTCAGGGACAGCTGGGGTTTGCCCATTCCGAGCTCGGGGGACAGCTGGGGTTTGGCCCATTCCACGCTCGGACAGCTGGGGTTTGGCCCATTCCAGGCTCGGTGTTCAGGGACGGCGTTTGGCCCATTCCAGGCTCGGGGGACGGCTGGGGTTTGGCCCATTCCAGGCTCGGTGTTCAGGGACGGCTGGGTTTGGCCCATTCCAGGCTCGGGGGACGGCTGGGGTTTGGCCCATTCAGGCTCGGGGACGGCTGGGGTTTGGCCCATTCCAGGCTCGGGGATGGGGTTTTGGCCCATTCCAGGCTCGGGGGACGGCTGGGGTTTGGCCCATTCCAGGCTCGGGGGACGGCTGGGGTTTGGCCCATTCCAGGCTCGGGGGACGGCTGGGTTTGGCCCATTCCAGGCTCGGGGACGGCTGGGGTTGGCCCATCCAGGCTCGGGGACGGCTGGGGTTTGGCCCATTCCAGGCTCGGGGGACGGCTGGGGTTTGGCCCATTCCAGGCTCGGGGGACGGCTGGGGTTTGGCCCATTCCAGGCTCGGGGGAACGGCTGGGGTTTGGCCCATTCAGGCTCGGGGACGGCTGGGGTTTGGCCCATTCCAGGCTCGGGGGACGGCTGGGGTTTGGCCCATTCCAGGCTCGGGGGACGGCTGGGGTTTGGCCCATTCCAGGCTCGGGGGACGGCTGGGGTTTGGCCCATTCCAGGCTCGGGGGACGGCTGGGGTTTGGCCCATTCCAGGCTCGGGGACGGCTGGGGTTTGGCCCATTCCAGGCTCGGGGGACGGCTGGGGTTTGGCCCATTCCAGGCTCGGGGGACGGCTGGGGTTTGGCCCATTCCAGGCTCGGGGGACGGCTGGGGTTTGGCCCATTCCAGGCTCGGGGGACGGCTGGGGTTTGGCCCATTCCAGGCTCGGGGGACGGCTGGGGTTTGGCCCATTCCAGGCTCGGGGGACGGCTGGGGTTTGGCCCATTCCAGGCTCGGGGGACGGCTGGGGTTTGGCCCATTCCAGGCTCGGGGGACGGCTGGGGTTTGGCCCATTCCAGGCTCGGGGGACGGCTGGGGTTTGGCCCATTCCAGGCTCGGGGGACGGCTGGGGTTTGGCCCATTCCAGGCTCGGGGGACGGCTGGGGTTTGGCCCATTCCAGGCTCGGGGACGGCTGGGGTTTGGCCCATTCCAGGCTCGGGGGACGGCTGGGGTTTGGCCATTCCAGGCTCGGGGACGGCTGGGGTTTGGCCCATTCCAGGCTCGGGGGACGGCTGGGGTTTGGCCCATTCCAGGCTCGGGCGGCTGGGGGTTTGGCCCATTCCAGGCTCGGGGGACGGCTGGGGTTTGGCTTATTCCAGGCTCGGGGGACGGCTGGGGTTTGGCCCATTCCAGGCTCGGGGGACGGCTGGGGTTTGGTCCATTCCAGGCTCGGTGTTCAGGGACAGCTGGGGTTTGGCCCATTCCAGGCTCGGTGTTCAGGGACAGCTGGGGTTTGGCCCATTCCAGGCTCGGTATTCAGGGACAGCTGGGGTTTGGCTCATTCCAGGCTCGGGGACAGCTGGGGTTTGGCCCATTCCAGGCTCGGGGGACAGCTGGGGTTTGGCCCATTCCAGGCTCGTGTTCAGGGACAGCTGGGGTTTGGCCCATTCCAGGCTCGGTGTTCAGGGACAGCTGGGGTTTGGCCCATTCCAGGCTCGGGGGACAGCTGGGGTTTGGTCCATTCCAGGCTCGGTGTTCAGGGACAGCTGGGGTTTGGCCCATTCCACGCTCGGGGGACGGCTGGGGTTTGGCCCATTCCAGGCTCGGGGACGGCTGGGGTTTGGCCCATTCCAGGCTCGGGGACGGCTGGGGTTTGGCCATTCCAGGCTCGGGGGACGGTCGGCTGGGGTTTGGCCCATTCCAGGCTCGGGGGACGGCTGGGGTTTGGCCCATTCCAGGCTCGGGGACGGCTGGGGTTTGGCCCATTCCAGGCTCAGGGGAGGCTGGGGTTTGGCCCATTCCAGGCTCGGGGGCGCGCTGGGGTTTGGCCCATTCCAGGCTCGGGGCGGCTGGGGGTTTGGCCATTCCAGGCTCGGGGGACGGCTGGGGTTTGGCCCATTCCAGGCTCGACGGCTGGGGTTTGGCCCATTCCAGGCTCGGGGGACGGCTGGGGTTTGGTCCATTCCAGGCTCGGTGTTCAGGGACAGCTGGGGTTTGGCCCATTCCAGGCTCGGTGTTCAGGGACAGCTGGGGTTTGGCCCATTCCAGGCTCGGTATTCAGGGACAGCTGGGGTTTGGCTCATTCCAGGCTCGGGGGACAGCTGGGGTTTGGCCCATTCCAGGCTCGGGGGACAGCTGGGGTTTGGCCCATTCCAGGCTCGGGGGACAGCTGGGGTTTGGCCCATTCCAGGCTCGGGGGACGGCTGGGGTTTGGTCCATTCCAGGCTCGGTGTTCATGGACAGCTGGGGTTTGGTCCATTCCAGGTTCGGTGTTCAGGGACAGCTGGGGTTTGGCCCATTCCAGGCTCGGTGTTCAGGGACAGCTTGGGTTTGGCCCATTCCAGGCTCGGTGTTCGGGGACAGCTTGGGTTTGGCCCATTCCAGGCTCGGTGTTCAGGGACAGCTGGGGTTTGGCCCATTCCAGGCTCGGTGTTCAGGGACAGCTGGGGTTTGGCCCATTCCAGGCTCGGGGGACAGCTGGGGTTTGGTCCATTCCAGGCTCGGTGTTCAGGGACAGCTGGGGTTTGGCCCATTCCACGCTCGGGGGACAGCTGGGGTTTGGCCCATTCCACGCTCGGGGGACAGCTGGGGTTTGGCCCATTCCAGGCTCGGTGTTCAGGGACAGCTGGGGTATGGCCCATTCCAGGCTCCGTGTTCAGGGACAGCTGGGGTTTGGCCCATTCCAGGCTCGGTGTTCAGGGACGGCTGGGGTTTGGCCCATTCCAGGCTCGGGGGACGGCTGGGGTTTGGCCCATTCCAGGCTCGGGGGACGGCTGGGGTTTGGCCCATTCCAGGCTCGGGGGACGGCTGGGGTTTGGCCCATTCCAGGCTCGGGGGACGGCTGGGGTTTGGCCCATTCCAGGCTCGGGGGACGGCTGGGGTTTGGCCCATTCCAGGCTCGGGGACGGCTGGGGTTTGGCCCATTCCAGGCTCGGGGGCGGCTGGGGTTTGGCCCATTCCAGGCTCGGGGGACGGCTGGGGTTTGGCCCATTCCAGGCTCGGGGGACGGCTGGGGTTTGGCCCATTCCAGGCTCGGGGGACGGCTGGGGTTTGGCCCATTCCAGGCTCGGGGGACGGCTGGGGTTTGGCCCATTCCAGGCTCGGGGGACGGCTGGGGTTTGGCCCATTCCAGGCTCGGGGGACGGCTGGGGTTTGGCCCATTCCAGGCTCGGGGGACGGCTGGGTTTGGCCCATTCCAGGCTCGGGGGACGGCTGGGGTTTGGCCCATTCCAGGCTGGGGGACGGCTGGGGTTGGCCCATTCCAGGCTCGGGGGACGGCTGGGGTTTGGCCCATTCCAGGCTCGGGGGACGGCTGGGGTTTGGCCCATTCCAGGCTCGGGGGACGGCTGGGGTTGGCCCATTCCAGGCTCGGGGGACGGCTGGGGTTTGGCCCATTCCAGGCTCGGGGGACGGCTGGGGTTTGGCCCATTCCAGGCTCGGGGGACGGCTGGGGTTTGGCCCATTCCAGGCTCGGGGGACGGCTGGGGTTTGGCCCATTCCAGGCTCGGGGACGGCTGGGGTTTGGCCATTCCAGGCTCGGGGGACGGCTGGGGTTTGGCCCATTCCAGGCTCGGGGACGGCTGGGGTTTGGCCCATTCCAGGCTCGGGGGACGGCTGGGGTTTGGCCCATTCCAGGCTCGGGGGACGGCTGGGGTTTGGCCCATTCCAGGCTCGGGGGACGGCTGGGGTTTGGCCCATTCCAGGCTCGGGGGACGGCTGGGGTTTGGCCCATTCCAGGCTCGGGGGACGGCTGGGGTTTGGCCCATTCCAGGCTCGGGGGACGGCTGGGGTTTGGCCCATTCCAGGCTCGGGGGACGGCTGGGGTTTGGCCCATTCCAGGCTCGGGGGACGGCTGGGGTTTGGCCCATTCCAGGCTCGGGGGACGGCTGGGGTTTGGCCCATTCCAGGCTCGGGGGACGGCTGGGGTTTGGCCCATTCCAGGCTCGGGGGACGGCTGGGGTTTGGCCCATTCCAGGCTCGGGGACGGCTGGGGTTTGGCCCATTCCAGGCTCGGGGGACGGCTGGGGTTTGGCCCATTCCAGGCTCGGGGGACGGCTGGGGTTTGGCCCATTCCAGGCTCGGGGGACGGCTGGGGTTTGGCCCATTCCAGGCTCGGGGGACGGCTGGGGTTTGGCCCATTCCAGGCTCGGGGGACGGCTGGGGTTTGGCCCATTCCAGGCTCGGGGGACGCTGGGGTTTGGCCCATTCCAGGCTCGGGGGACGGCTGGGGTTTGGCCCATTCCAGGCTCGGGGGACGGCTGGGGTTTGGCCCATTCCAGGCTCGGGGACGGCTGGGGTTTGGCCCATTCCAAGCTCAGTGTTCAGGGACAGCTGGGGTTTGGTCCATTCCAGGCTCGGTGTTCAGGGACAGCTGGGGTTTGGTCCATTCCAGGCTCGGTGTTCAGGGACAGCTGGGGTGTGGTCCATTCCAGGCTCCGTGTTCAGGGACAGCTGGGGTTTGGTCCATTCCAGGCTCCGTGTTCAGGACAGCTGGGGTTTGGTCCATTCCAGGCTCCGTGTTCAGGGACAGCTGGGGTTTGGTCCATTCCAGGCTCCGTGTTCAGGGACAGCTGGGGTTTGGTCCATTCCAGGCTCCGTGTTCAGGGACAGCTGGGGTTTGGTCCATTCCAGGCTCCGTGTTCAGGGACAGCTGGGGTTTGGTCCATTCCAGGCTCCGTGTTCAGGGACAGCTGGGGTTTGGTCCATTCCAGGCTCCGTGTTCAGGGACAGCTGGGGTTTGGTCCATTCCAGGCTCCATGTTCAGGGACAGCTGGGGTTTGGTCCATTCCAGGCTCCGTGTTCAGGGACAGCTGGGGTTTGGTCCATTCCAGGCTCCGTGTTCAGGGACAGCTGGGGTTTGGTCCATTCCAGGCTCGGTGTTCAGGGACAGCTGGGGTTTGGTCCATTCCAGGCTCGGTGTTCGGGGACAGCTGGGGTTTGTCATTTTCATTTGGGATGTTCCCTTGGGATTATTATATTTAGGGAAAGACAAATAACGATTCTCGGTGGCCGATATCTAAAGGCACAGAAAATAATCGTCAAATGGGAGGGAAGCGCATTTCGCTTGTCATCATACTCATGTGCAATCCCGTCAATGAGACGAGGAGCCCCGCAGCCAATATGTCAGCCTGCTGCGGGAGAAGCCCCAAATCAGAGCTGGACCGCCACCAATCTGCAGGACTTCGGGTTTTGCGGCTATATTGAAATATGGTGAAAAATGGCCAAATATCAGCAGATAAATGGCCAATAGCAAGAATTAGAATTTGCAGAATATCTGCAATTCCTATAATCAGTCTATCCCTACATCATCTCCGCTTATTCCCCCAAGGTACCGTGGCAGCACTGCGGCACCTTTTTAACCCATTAATGACCGCTGACGTACTATGTACGTCCTGCCCACAGGTCTCCCTTAGACCCGCGGACGTACATAGTACGTCAGCGGATCCTAATCTCCCTCCCGTCCAATACGTTCGTTCCTTCGCTGGATCCCTCGCAGATCTGGCAGGGAGGAAGCCTGCCCCTGTGATTTACAGGGACCGGCGACCTCGATGACGTCACCACGCTGCGTGGTGACGTCATCAGCAGGCGCCCCCATTGAAATCTATCTCCGCAACCATTGAAGGTAGAGTGATGCAATTTGCACCGCACGAAATGCTACCCTTTTCAGCGGTGTGCAGCATTAACCATTTTGCTGCCGGATCGCGATTCGGTGCAAATTTGCGCCAAATCGCGATTCAAACCTGGAGGGTGCTGACATCGTGGATGTCAGCCAAGCCTCCGGGTCACCCCCCACCCACTGATATCCCCACCATATGTGTGAGGATGCCAGTGGGCCAGTTAACCCCCTAGCTGCCAAGGGAAGATAACGGGATCTAAAGGATCCCCCTATCTCCCGATCCGTGGCAGCTAGAGGGTCATGGCCTTTCCAATGATACCAAACTGGACTAGGTTCGGTGTAAAAAGCAGCTAAAAATAAATAAATAAAAAAAATGTCGGGGGGGGTTGGGGTTAAATAGGACCTAGGCTGTCATCTAAAAATAATGAGCATAAAACAGTCAGAATGAGCTCAGCGCACGTAGGTGAACTGGCTTAGCAGTGAAGGGGTTAAAAATATATAAAAAAAGAAAAAATTGGGCATTTCTATTCTCGGGACAAAAATCATAAACTATTTAGCCGGGGTCTTTTTTGGTGTAGATTTTGGGGATTAAATTACGAAAAGGTGTGTTTTTACCATTTTTTTTACAGTAAATTATAGGAAATGATGGAAATAATGGTATTTTTAGAAAGTCCATTTAATGGCGGGAAAAATGGTGCATAATATGTGTGGGTTGCATAAAAGGAGTAAGAGGAAAATTTGACCTAAACACGAACAGCGCAGAAACATAAAAACAGCAACGGTCAATAAGTATGGATTTATTTATTTATTTATAAAGGATTTTACCAGGAAGGATACATTGAGATTTCTCTCGTTTTCAGTATGTCCTGGGTTCAAGAACATTGAGTGGTTACAGAAACACAAAGTAATAAAATGCAAGATATTAACACAAGACCAAATATACAGATTAACAGAAAAATAAATATGGAGGAAATAAAGTCATTATGTTAAATGTTTACAGGTGCATTCTGTATATAGTCACTGTGTTACATGTTTACAGGCGCATTCTGTATACAGTCACTATGTTACATGTTTACAGGTGCATTCTGTATATAGTCACTGTGTTACATGTTTACAGGCGCATTCTGTATATAGTCACTGTGTCACATGTTTACAGGTAAATTCTGTATATAGTCACTGTGTTACATGTTTACAGGTAAATTCTGTATATAGTCACTGTGTTACATGTTTACAGGCACATTCTGTATATAGTCACTGTTACATGTTTACAGGTGCATTCTGTATATAGTCACTGTTACATGTTTACAGGTAAATTCTGTATATAGTCACTATGTTACATGTTTACAGGTGCATTCTGTATATAGTCACTATGTTACATGTTTACAGGTGCATTCTGTATATAGTCACTGTGTTACATGTTTACAGGTGCATTCTGTATATAGTCACTGTGTTACATGTTTACAGGCGCATTCTGTATACAGTCACTATGTTACATGTTTACAGGTGCATTCTGTATATAGTCACTGTGTTACATGTTTACAGGCGCATTCTGTATATAGTCACTGTGTCACATGTTTACAGGTAAATTCTGTATATAGTCACTGTGTTACATGTTTACAGGTAAATTCTGTATATAGTCACTATGTTACATGTTTACAGGTGCATTCTGTATATAGTCACTATGTTACATGTTTACAGGTGCATTCTGTATATAGTCACTGTGTTACATGTTTACAGGTGCATTCTGTATATAGTCACTGTGTTACATGTTTACAGGCGCATTCTGTATACAGTCACTATGTTACATGTTTACAGGCGCATTCTGTATATAGTCACTGTTACATGTTTACAGGTAAATTCTGTATATAGTCACTATGTTACATGTTTACAGGTGCATTCTGTATGTAGTCACTGTGTTACATGTTTACAGGTGCATTCTGTATATAGTCACTGTGTTACATGTTTACAGGCGCATTCTGTATATAGTCACTGTGTTACATGTTTACAGGTGCATTCTGTATATAGTCACTGTGTTACATGTTTACAGGCGCATTCTGTATATAGTCACTGTGTTACATGTTTACAGGTGCATTCTGTATATAGTTACTGTGTTACATGTTTACAGGCGCATTCTGTATATAGTCACTGTGTTACAGGTTTACAGGTGCATTCTGTATTGAGGTATGTTAATAGGGAAGTCTTAAGGGACTTTAGACTGGGGGAGGATTTGACGGCGTCTGGGAGGTTATTCCATAATTGCGGTGCTCTGTAGGAAAATGAGGATCGGGCCATTTTCTTTTTGGATTGCGGTATTGCAAGTAAGGTGCTGGTCCTGGATCTGAGGTTATAGGATGAGGGAACTGCCGGGGGAAGCAGCATATTCAGGTAGGGTGGTAGCTTCCCAGAAAAGCTCTTAAACACCAGGTTGGAAAGGTGAAGGGTGCGTCTAGAGTCCAGTGATGGCCAGTTTAGTTCTTTTAACATGTCACAATGGTGGTCATGTAGTTACATTGTAGCACAAAGCGACAGAATGAGTTATACAATGTAGTAAGTTTCTGGAGGTGTGTTTGCGGGGCGGCTGCATACACTACATCTCCGTAATCAATGGCTGGCATAAGCATTTGTTGTACAATCTGCTTTCTTACCGCGGGGCTCAGGCAGGATTTGTTTCTGTACAGGGCACCTAGTTTGGGGTAAAGTTTAGATGAGAGTTTTTCGATGTGGGGCCAAAAGATAGATTTGGGTCTAACCACATACCTAGGTATTTGAGAGAAGTGACTGTGGTCAGCGTGCCATTTGATTTTGTCCCAACACATAGATGGGGTGTTTGCAATTTGTGTAGTTTAGGTGCGGTTCCAAAGAGCATTGTAACCGTTTTGTCAGTATTTAGAAAAAGTTTGTTATTTGTGATCCACTTTTCTACCCCTGTGAATTGTTCTTGCAGCACGGCCTCCAGCTGTGGGAGATTTGGTTTGCTGGTATAGATTATAGTGTCGTCTGCATACATGTGTACAGTTGAAGCTTTGCAGACATTGGCCAGATCATTTATGAATATTGTGAATAGCAGGGGGCCAAGTATCGAGCCTTGGGGTACACTGCACGTGACTGGGAGGGGGAGGGAAGTGCTGTCACAAATGGACACAAATTGAGACCTATCAGACACATATGATTGGAACCAGGTTAACGTGCTATCACCAATACCAGAGTTTTTTAAGTTTTTGTAATAGGATGCCATGGTCTACTGTGTCAAAAGCCTTGGCAAAATCCAGGAAGATGGCTCCAGTTAGATTTCCTTGTTCCATGCCCTCTTGGATATCATTACAAACTTTTAAAAGGGCAGTTGTAGTTGAATGGTTTGGACGAAAGCCTGATTGATCTGGGGTTAAATAGTTCTGATACTGATAATAATCACGTAATTGAGTGTAGACACATTTTTCCAGAATTTTTGACATTACAGGGAGCAGTGATATTGGGCGGTAGTTGGATACCAAAGTATTGTCTCCACTTTTATGGATAGGTACCACCCTTGCAGTCTTTCAGAGTTTGGGTATGTATCCAGTCGCCAGTGATTCATTAATCAGGGTTGCGTATTTGTGTAAAACCACCCTGTCACAAAGGGGTTAATGAGTGGAGCAGTTTGTGGGCTCTGCTCATCTCGCTCCCTCCGCTGTTCCCAGTCAGATCTGTCCAGTATTTTATAAAAAGGCGGTGGCGTCGGACTTGTTAGATTTTAACTTCCAGTATGAATATAATCAAATCAAAATAAGCTTTATTGGCAGGACCAAATACATTTTAGCATTGCCAAAGCATATGGGGAGGAGGGGGGGGTAGTGGGACATATATATGGGGGGGAATGGGCAAGTCCATGGACATTATCAGGGGTAAGGGATAATGTGAAGGGGGATGGGGGCGAGTCCGTGTTGGGGATTTATAAGTCCAGGATCTCTCATGTTCCTCTCAGCCTGTGACATTCTGTGACATATTGGGCAGATATTTTCACCGCCGGCTCCTCTTCTCCCAGTATGATGTGGAGTTTCCTCGTCTCTTCTCCCGGTAGGATGTGGAGTTTCCTCGTCTCTTCTCCCGGTAGGATGTGGAGTTTCCTCGTCTCTTCTCCCGGTAGGATGTGGAGTTTCCTCGTCTCTTCTCCCGGTAGGATGTGGAGTTTCCTCGTCTCTTCTCCCGGTATGATGTGGAGTTTCCTCATCTCTTCTCCCGGTATGATGTGGAGTTTCCTCGTCTCTTCTCCCAGTATGATGTGGAGTTTCCTCGTCTCTTCTCCCAGTATGATGTGGAGTTTCCTCGTCTCTTCTCCCAGTATGATGTGGGGTTTCCTCGTCTCTTCTCCCAGTATGATGTGGAGTTTCCTCGTCTCTTCTCCCAGTATGATGTGGAGTTTCCTCGTCTCTTCTCCCAGTATGATGTGGAGTTTCCTCGTCTCTTCTCCCGGTAGGATGTGGAGTTTCCTCGTCTCTTTCCGGTAGGATGTGGAGTTTCCTCGTCTCTTCTCCCGGTAGGATGTGGAGTTTCCTCGTCTCTTCTCCCGGTATGATGTGGAGTTTCCTCGTCTCTTCTCCCGGTATGATGTGGAGTTTCCTCGTCTCTTCTCCCGGTATGATGTGGAGTTTCCTCGTCTCTTCTCCCAGTATGATGTGGAGTTTCCTCGTCTCTTCTCCCAGTATGATGTGGAGTTTCCTCGTCTCTTCTCCCAGTATGATGTGGGGTTTCCTCGTCTCTTCTCCCAGTATGATGTGGAGTTCCTCGTCTCTTCTCCCAGTATGATGTGGAGTTTCCTCGTCTCTTCTCCCAGTATGATGTGGAGTTTCCTCGTCTCTTCTCCCGGTAGGATGTGGAGTTTCCTCGTCTCTTCTCCCGGTAGGATGTGGAGTTTCCTCGTCTCTTCTCCCGGTAGGATGTGGAGTTTCCTCGTCTCTTCTCCCAGTATGATGTGGAGTTTCCTCGTCTCTTCTCCCAGTATGATGTGGAGTTTCCTCGTCTCTCTCCCAGTATGATGTGGAGTTTCCTCGTCTCTTCTCCAGTATGATGTGGAGTTTCCTCGTCTCTTCTCCAGTATGATGTGGAGTTTCCTCGTCTCTTCTCCCAGTATGATGTGGAGTTTCCTCGTCTCTTCTCCCAGTATGATTGGGAGTTTCCGCGTCTCTTCTCCCAGTATGATGTGGAGTTCCTCGTCTCTTCTATAGAGGTGAAGTCCGGGATGAGAGAGGAGAGTCTCTGGAAGTGAGTTCCCTCAGTGCTGAGTACTTGGGGCACTGTAGGAGGAAGTGGACCTCATCTTCCAGGGCCTCCTGGTCACAATGCTGGCATCCTATTCTCCCTGGGCTTGTAGGTCTGTCTATGCCGCCCTGATTCAATTTCCAGGCTGTGGGCGCTCAGTCTGTACCGGCTCAGGATCTGTCTGTCCTTGGGGTCTTGTAGTACCTCCAGGTATGGGGCCAGTTTGTATTCCCTCTGTAAGGATTGGTAAATGGTGAGTTTCTTGGAGTTTGCTATATCATGTCTCCATTCTCTGATATAGTTTTCCCTGGAATCGTTAATTAGGGCCTTTATTTGATAATTTGTCAGGTTGCCTTCATGGGGGCTTTGGATGATCAGGGTGGATAGGAGTTGTTGCAGCCCACATGGTTTTGGATGGTCCTTGTTGGCCAGTAGGGCTTTATGGTGGTATGAGTTGAGGCTGCTGATGTTTAGATGGTCCCAGTATGATAGCGCCCTCTTCTGTACTGCAAGAAGTAAGGGGAGTCTGCCCAGCTCGGCAAGCATTGTTAGAGGTGCTCCGATGGACTTGGAATATTTCTGTTGGGCTGGTGTCCCATTTGGGTTGGTCAGGGTAGGTGATGGGGCCCCATACTTCACTGCCATAAAGGAGGATTGGAGTGATGACGCTATCAAAGATTTTAAGCCAGACTCTTACAGGCGGTTTTAGTTTGTAGAGGTTTCTCCTGATGGCATAGAAGGTTCTACACGCCTTGTCTCTTAGGGCCTCTATGGCTGGTCTGAAACTTCCCGATTGGTTTGTTTCTAGGCCGAGGTATGTGTAGCTGTTGGCTTCATCAAGAGTGCAGTCATTAAGTGTGAAACAGGAACTCTTGGTTTTTGCGTTCTTCCTTTGGAAAACCATGACCTTTGTTTTCTCTTTGGTTGATGGGTAGTGCCATGCCGCACTGTATTTTTCCAGCACTTCCAGGCTGTCTTGTAGACCACTCTCTGTTGGTGACAGTAATAGGAGGTCATCTGCATACAACAGGAACTTCACCTCGGTGTCATGTAGAGTTAGTCCTGGTGCTGAGGAGGATTCTAGAGCTTCAGCCAGTCCATTGATGTAGATGTTAAAGAGGGTTGGACTTAGGCTGCAGCCTTGTCTGACTCCACGAGCCTGCCGGAAGTACTCTGTTCTCTTCCCATTCACCTTTATGCTGCAGAAGTTCTCATTATATGAGCTCTTGATCAGGTCATATGTTTTCCCTCCTATTCCACTCTCCAGTAGTTTGAGGAACAGGCCTGGGTGCCACACTGAGTCAAAGGCCTTCTTAAAGTCCACAAAGCAGGCAAGTATTTTCCCATGTTTTGTATTGTGGACATGGTCCTTGAGAAGACTGTGCAGGGTGTAGATGTGATCTGTAGTGCGATGGTTTGGCATGAACCCCGCTTGGCTTCTGTTGAGGACGTTATGCTGTGTCAGGAAGCTGAGGATTCTTTTGTTCTGGATGCTATTGAACAGTTTTCCCAGTGTGCTGCTGACACATATCCCTCTGTAGTTGGCTGGATCATATTGGTCTCCACTTATGGATGGGTGTTATGAGGCCTTGGTTCCATACTTGAGGGTAGAATCCAACACTAAGGACCAGGTTGAAAACGTTACATATTGCGGCGTGTACTTCTGGAGAGCCGTGTTTAATCATCTCTGGAAGAATTCCATCCATCCCGCTGGCTTTTTTACTTCGCAGATCTTGAATTTTTTCTGCTACTTCTTGGGCTGTAATGGGTGTATCTAACGGGTTTTGGAAATCCTTGATTTTTTCCTCCAGTTCATGTAGTCTTCTGATGATGTGTTCCTGTTCCCCAGTTAGCTCCTCTTTGGGAATGTCTTTGTACAGGCTCTTGAAGTAGTTGAGCCAGATGTTGCCATTTTGGATGTGGAGGTGGTTTTTCTTGGATCTTGAGCCGATTTGACTCCAGGTTTCCCAGAAAGAGTTATCCTGAAGAGCCTCTTCCAGTTGTTGAAGGTTTTGGGAGATGAGGTTTTGTTTTTTCTTTGAGAATTTGTTTATATAGTTTTTCTGCAGGACACCATGAGTGATCCTCAGGTCGATGTTGTCGGGGTCTCTGTGTTTTTTATTTGAGACTGTTCATAGGTTGTTTCTTAGTTTTCTGCATTCTTTGTCAAACCATTTATTGGGTTGTTTATTGGATGATTTCTTGAAGTTGACTTTTTTAATGTTGGAGGTCTCTGCGATGGTGTGTAGTATGCTGTGGAGGTTCTTTGCTGCTTGGTTCACCCCCTGGGGACTTAGTACATTGTGACGGAAAGCGCTAAGTCGTCCGCCTGCGGGTGTGCTCAAATCTGCGTTGATGTTTTCTTCTCCCCTTTTTCTTGTCCCTCCGGCCCGACTACCAAAGTTGTGACACTCGGCGTCTCGAGCGGCCGGGAATTGGCTTCGTGAACGAGATGACCGACACAGCGAGGGGACCTTGGCATGAACCCAGCCCGACCACTGAGGGATGACACTCAGCGTCCCGAGCAGCTGGCCACTGACCTGTACGTGAGCCTTTACGGTCGAAGATCGGAACAGATTCCCTTCACGAATATTCGGATCTCCCGGTCATCGAGCTAGCCAATGATCGATCGTTCGGAGGTATTCGTATCGCCCAGCGGTCGAGGGGATCCTTCGCTGTACGGCACTGACCTATTCGGGTCTCTCAGCGGCTAAAGAAAGTCCGATTCGACCAGCAGCACCAATCGGATCGCGCGGCAGTCGATGCGCCCACGCACTGCAGGGTACTGATTATTCGGATCGCGCGGCAGCGGCACGCGGTATACCTTCGATTCGTCCTGCGTTCTGAACCACGAGGGATGTCAGATGCGGTCAGTAACAGAGACACGAGACGCAGCTGCATGAACTCAACCAAAGACACGTTTATTTTTTAACACACATGCATTTATAACTTTCACCACGAGCTCCACATCTGGAAAACCCCCTGCCCGCCCACACAGGTATCATTGGCCAACACGATTCGGGGCGTTGCCGATTCGGGACCGGATGGTCCGAATCGGCCATTTTACCTCCTGCTCCACCCGATCCGAACACGAGGCGGTGGAAAATGGCGGCAACCGCGGCAGATCTAGTCCGGCATAACGTTACACAATATACATCAAAACTCTTTTATTACAGGTACTCATTTCTCCCCTCCAGACCGCGCAGGATAACTGGTGCAACGGCACAAACACACAGTTTATGGACAGTAAATGTCCTGAACCCCCATCTCTGGCTGAGGGTGTTGGGCCAGTCCATCACATACATAGGTATGGTTTTGAAAGACTGTTAGCTGATCTTTGATGTCGAGTCTGTTGATGACTTCTCTGTAGGCTATGGTAGAGTGTCTTGTCCATTTTAATGATGGTGAGAGGTTGTACAGTCCGCTCTGATGGGGTTTTGAGGATGGTTTGTTTGAGGATTTAATATAAAGCAGTAGTTGGCTGTGGTCTGACAGGTGTGTTTGTCTGGTGACGGTGAAGGCGTTGATGTGAGTGGAGTTCATATCTGTGATTGCATAGTCGACCACACGGTTTCCTACATGGGAGCTTAATGTATACCTTCCCAGAGAGTCTCCCTTGGTGCGGCCATTAAGGATGTAAAGCCCGAGACTCCGACACAAATTCAGCAGTTTTCTTCCACTCTTGTTGGCTGTATTGTCATAGCTGTTTCTTTGCGCCTGTATTGATTCCTGACAGTAGTTTGCGGCTCCCAAAATTTAGGTGTTCCCATCTGAGGTCACATAGTCCTTTTCTCTTCCTGTCCTGGCGTTGAGGTCTCCATAGAGAAGCACGTGTCCTAGGGACTGGAAGTGGGAGGTCTCACTCTGTACCACCTCATAGGTGTCTGTTTTGGAGTAAGGAGACTCTGGTGGTGCAATGTAAGCTGCACATAGGAAGATGTCTGACTGAGAGGTGAGGATGGAGCCACTTATTTTTATCCAGATGTGGCTGTCTCCTTTCTTGATTGCTTTGATGTTCTCGTGTAGCTCCTCCTTATACCAGATTAATATTCCTCCTGAATGGCGACCCTGTCTGATGCTTTTATCCTTCTGGGCGGGCACGAAAATTCTCTGTAGCCCACAGGTGTTTGTGGGTCATCCTATGCCCGGCTCCATGTTTCCAGCAGGATTTGTAGGTCCACGTTGTGGAGTCTATGTTTGAAGTCTGGATCGTTTACTTTGGATCCAAAGGCTGAAGCATTCAGACCCTGAATGTTCCAGCTACTGCTTGTTAGTGATGTAATTTTATGTTGTTATACCTTTGTAATGAGCAAAATTACATGGGACAACCAGGTTGTGGATGGTTGTCAGAGTTCATTATGAGATCAATTCACATTAATTTGTTGTATAGTGTGCCGAGGAGGGTCCGTATCTCCTCCAAGTCTCTGTTCTGTGGAGGTCTTGATGTCCATCTTGGGGCGGGTGGTTTCCGCCATTCCTGCCATCTGTTTTGTCCTGTTCTTGGTTTAAATGTGGTGTTCTTGTCTTGGTGCGGTGCGGTTTGAGGTCGTCTTGTGGTGGTTGTTGTGTTAGTTTGGTTTGTGCCGGGTTCGGGGATATTGGTTCTGTTCAGTACAATGTCTTTAAATTCTCTTGCCAGGTGACTCACCCCTTGTTTGTTGAGGTGTTTGTTATCGTAGAGGTGTTCAGGGGTTATGGAAGGGTGTTGGGCCAGATGAATGTTGGGCTTTGAGCTAGTTTTAGCCGCCAGTTCTGTGTTGATGTTCTGGATGATGTGGTTCGATATGTCCTTCCTCGGAAGTAGACAGGATAGGATTATTTTGGAGTGGGGGAACTTTTGCTGTGCAGTGTCTGTTAGTTGTGACAGTTTGTCTGCAATGCCTTTCTGTTCTGTCTGAATGTTGTTCGTACCTGTGTGTATGATGATTTGTTTGGGGTTCGTGAAGTATGGATTTGTGAGGACTTCCATTGTCTGTTCAATGGTAGCACAATGGATTTTGGTGGCGTTTTTTCCTGGGAAGAGCCTTCTTGTGTTTAAGTACTTCCCATTTGAATCCATTATTATTACAGTTTCAGGGGTTTGTTGTCTGGGATTTGTTGGCCGGCTGGTTGTGGGTTCAGGATTTTGTGAGTGGTTTTGGCTGTCACTGATCTCTGTGTTGTTGATGTATGGAGTTTTATTTGTCTCATGTTTATTTTCAGGCACTTTGTCTATATTAATCATTGTTGATTCTCTCTCCTGGTTGATGGGCTGTGTTTGTGTTTTAAGTTCCCTCATCTCTTCTCTCAGCTGGATATTTTCCTCTTGAAGTTCTTGGATCTTCAGTCGGATGTCCTGTATGGCAGACCTGTGTTCAGATTTCAGGGTGTTAAATTCTTCTCCGAGTTGGTAATCTGCATTTCGGTCACCTGGTTCCCTTTGAAGCTGTTCCTTGAATTGAATGAAGTCTCTAGTTGGGATATGCAGTCTCTGAGGATTTCGGGTGAGGGGAGATCTTGACTGGGGCATAATGCAGACATGACACTGGGGGATTTCTTTGCTGTAATGTGTTCCTCACAGGTCTTACTAGCTGGACTTTCAAGGTCCTTGAAGTCCTTGGCTTGTTCTTTAATTAGAGGGAAGAGTTGCTCGAATTCCTCTAAATGGGTCTCGGTGCCTTGTACCATGATGGTGCCATTGTGATAAATATTTACGGCGAGTACATTACACTCTTTATTTTCCTCATCCGTGACCCTGATCTGGCGGCCCCTGTAGATACCTCCTTTTTTAATATTATTGTAGTATTTGCAGGAAGCTCTATGCCAGGCCTCAGTGTTCTCCGTATGAAATAATACATTTGTTTTCATCCTACCCTGATCATTGTTTGAGAAGTCAGCAAACAGAGTCTCTGGATTTTGTTCAATTTGTTCCTTTTTTTTTATGGCTTTTTTTGCCTGGTTGCTCTTTTCTGTTTTTGTGTAAACAAACTCCAAGGTGTCGGACCCCCTGCTGCCTGTGGCTTGTGTGTTGGAGTCTTTGTTCTGTCTTTTTAAAGTGCAGTTTTCCATGTTGAATGTATTTGTATGTTTCCAAAGTGATGTTTCTATATAAATTTGATAATCTTGTGGGTTATTGGTGTTGTGGGAGGATGGTCCTACCTTGTTCTGGAGTTTGCTGGAATCTGGTGCTTTCTGTTTGTCTTCTGGATGGACTTGTTGTTTTCCCTTGTTTAGTTTTAATTTTCTTTTATCTCTTCATTGACTATTCTTTGCTTGTTTGTCATCTTGTATGAAGTCTTTGTTTTCCTGGTTAAATCCTTCAATTCTGCTCATTATAAGGTATAAACGGGGGAAGTTTTCAGGAGCTCATTCTCAGTGCTGCTGCTCTCAGCGCTTGTAAATATCCTGAGTTGAAAAGCCTGTTCTGATAAAATGGGCTATGACCCCCCCCCTTTCTAAATGTTCAATACTATATGTAGATAGCTTTTTCTTTCATAGGATGTGGCCTGTGGAATTTTAACCAGACTTCCTGTAAGCCTTTGTTACGTTAAGTGCAGAAAAAGTGCGTGAACAGTGTAAGCCAGAAAAAAAAAGACATCTCTGAACCATATATGTTAATAAGTTAACTGTGCAAGCCAAATTTTGACGTGGAAATGTATCTGTATACTGATTGGCTGTTATAACACATTCCTGTGTGGGGTGGAAATGAAATTCTGTCTAAGACAAACGTTTTCATTGGGTGTTTGAAATCGAATAAATAGATGTCTGGACAAAGAAAAGTCAGACATGACATGATGAAGCTATACCTTGTGTGTGGCTGATTTTGGTGTCTCCGCCATGGCGTGCGCGCCTCCTTTTTCTTATTTGAGAAGAAACTTGCCAAAGGTTTATTGGAATTCCATATATGGTAATTAGCTAATCAAATCAATGTCCTATTTATAAAGTTTTTTATTTAACAGGACTTGCTCCTGTTCATTCAATTACCCTTTTATTAGGACATTTGTCAGCGATACAGAGAGTAATGACTCACCGCGTTCCCCTGCTCGTCCACAGAACTGCTTCCTGTGAGAAGAAACAAATCAGCGTTACAGAATGAATGAACAAACAAGTGCAAAGACGGTGTCTGGGCCAAGGAGAGAATCTGCAATGCGATAACAAAGAGCGCCCGCCACCGCGAGACAAAGCTGCCCGCCGCAAAGAGGGCGTGCCACTGCGAGACAAAGCTGCCCGCCGCAAAGAGCGCCTGCCACCGCGAGACAAAGCTGCCCGCCGCAAAGAGCGCCTGCCACCGCGAGACAAAGCTGCCCGCCGCAAAGAGCGCCTGCCACCGCGAGACAAAGCTGCCCGCCGCAAAGAGGGCGTGCCACCGCGAGACAAAGCTGCCCGCCGCAAAGGGCGCCTGCCACCGCGAGACAAAGCTGCCCGCCGCAAAGGGCGCCTGCCACCGCGAGACAAAGCTGCCCGCCGCAAAGGGCGCCTGCCACCGCGAGACAAAGCTGCCCGCCGCAAAGGGCGCCTGCCACCGCGAGACAAAGCTGCCCGCCGCAAAGGGCGCCTGCCACCAGCGAGACAAAGCTGCCCGCCGCAAAGGGCGCCTGCCACCGACGCGAGACAAAGCTGCCCGCCGCAAAGGGCGCCTGCCACCGCGAGACAAAGCTGCCCGCCGCAAAGGGCGCCTGCCCGCGAGACAAAGCTGCCCGCCGCAAAGGGCGCCTGCCACCGTGAGACAAAGCTGCCCGCCGCAAAGGGCGCCTGTCACCGTGAGACAAAGCTGCCCGCCGCAAAGAGCGCCTGCCACCGTGAGACAAAGCTGCCCGCCGCAAAGAGCGCCTGTCCCCGTGAGACAAAGCTGCCCGCCGCAAAGAGCGCCTGTCCCCGTGAGACAAAGCTGCCCGCCGCAAAGAGCGCCTGTCACCGTGAGACAAAGCTGCCCGCCGCAAAGAGCGCCTGCCACTGCGAGACAAAGCTGCCCGCCGCAAAGAGCGCCTGTCACCGTGAGACAAAGCTGCCCGCCGCAAAGAGCGCCTGTCACCGTGAGACAAAGCTGCCCGCCGCAAAGAGCGCCTGCCACTGCGAGACAAAGCTGCCCGCCGCAAAGAGCGCCTGTCACCGTGAGACAAAGCTGCCCGCCGCAAAGAGCGCCTGCCACCGTGAGACAAAGCTGCCCGCCGCAAAGAGCGCCTGTCACCGTGAGACAAAGCTGCCCGCCGCAAAGAGCGCCTGCCACTGCGAGACAAAGCTGCCCGCCGCAAAGAGCGCCTGCCACCGTGAGACAAAGCTGCCCGCCGCAAAGAGCGCCTGCCACCGTGAGACAAAGCTGCCCGCCGCAAAGAGCGCCTGCCACCGCGAGACAAAGCTGCCCGCCGCAAAGGGCGCCTGCCACCGTGAGAAAAAGCTGCCCAACGCAAAGAGCGCCCGCCACAAGACAAAGCTGCCCATCGCAAAGTGGGCTCGAGTGTCCCTTTCAGTATAAATTACCCCTTTCCTGCTGTTCCCAGAAGCCCAGACACCACAAACGCTTTCTAGCTCCACTTACCAAAGATGTAGATCATGGCCCCACTTGCCAGGGCCCCCATCAAGCCGGACACTTGCAAGATGAGCTTTTTGGTATTTGTAGTATTCTGTTTTTTCTGCTTTTCAGAGTCATCTCCTGGAGTCTGGAACCAGAAGAAAAGAATGAAAGCAAATGGCAAGTCACACCAGGGATGCGATCACCAGAGCCAGAAAGGGGGGGGGGGGCACAAAAACTTCCTTATTTCCGGAATTTGACAAACTTTCTGAGATGTGATACTGAGGAACATTTGAATTGAGTCCATTAGAAATTCTAAAATCTCCACAAAGTCTGTGCTCAGAGATGGCAGAATTGATGTTACCCAAAAGACACCCCGTACTCCAAAGCCAAACTCCGTATTCAAAGATGTTGTGTTTGGGTGTTTTCCAATAGATACTGCTCAATGGCATTAAATAACGGTCAGTTCACCCAAAAAGTCCAGAAACTGACCTTGGCACACCTTCAGAGTTGCATCAATTACTTTTTTTGGGGAGTCCTAATTGTTTTCTCGAGGAACTCCACTGTGATGACAGACCCCCTTTTGTCGTCCCCCCATACATTGTACTATGCTGTCCCTAAAAGACGGTTGTGACCGAAGCCCCCTCCACTAAGAGACCTTCCTTTACCAGGTCCTACACTGGTTGGCACAGACCTTCCCAGCATTGCACGCGCTAAATACAGACCCTGTGTCCACAGGCTGGGGCTGATCAGGGGAAGACAATTTGAGGGGTGACTGGGCATCGCCACACTTTGTGTTATTATACATTTATTGTAAATGCTGTTTCTTGTTAAGGTTTTTTTATCAGATCGGCAGCTCAATAGACCTCTCTAATCATAAAGGGTCTGGCTAACCCGATCACTGGGAAGTGTGTCCCTGTGGGGGTGTTAGCCAGGGGGCCCAAAGTCAGATTGTCCCGGGGGGGGGGGGGATATTAGCCAGGCGGTCCAAAGTCAGATTGTCCCTGGGGGGGGGGGGGGGTGTTAGGCCCAAAGTCATGATCTTTGTGAGTACCCAAGGGACTGACGACAGGCCGAATGGGAGAGATCTGAATCTCCATTAGTTGGTCATTGCGAAGGAATTGGAGGAAATCTCTGCTCTCTGGTGTTATGGGAATTGATAAATCGAGATCTATTTTGACCATCCAGTCCATATGTAATAGAATGCCTTCAATGAGGGGACACCCTCCGTCTTGAAATGATGATAAGTCACGGATTTGTTTAGATCCTTTAAATTTATCACAGGGTGAACTCCGCCGCCTTTCTTTTCGACCAGAAACATGTTGCTTACGTATATTGGTTTCTGTGAAGGAAGTAACTCTATAAGTCAAGAAATTACTCAGAAAAACCCTAAAGTGTGGTTTTGGGAAGACGTGACACTGGGTATTGGTGGTTTGTACAGGTAGGACATCGAATTAGATTATGTAACCCGTAATTGTGTGAAGGAACCATGATTCGGACGTTATCAAATTCCAGTGTTGGGGAAAATTTTGGAGCCTGCCCCCTACTGGACCTGCGAGGGAAAAAACAATGGTAAGTATACCAGGGCTTCTTGAGCATTGGAAGGAATGAGAGCGACTTGGTCTGGAGCGTGATAGGAAAAACCCTGGGGCTTTGTTGGCCTCAGATTGAGTTGTCTGGAAGGAGCCTCTAGAGGTGTTTTGATGGAATCGGCCAGAAAAACAGGCCCGGCTTTTCCCGGCCCTATCAAAAACCCTATTGGGGAAAATTATTTTCATAGACGATGGTACTTGCTCCATGGTGGTAAATAGCTCCCTATTAACATACCTCAATACAGGATGCACCTGTAAACATGTAACACAGTGACTATATACAGAATGCACCTGTAAACATGTAACACAGTGACTATATACAGAATGCCCCTGTAAACATGTAACACAGTGACTATATACAGAATGCACCTGTAAACATGTAACACAGTGACTATATACAGAATGCACCTGTAAACATGTAACACAGTGACTATATACAGAATGCGCCTATAAACATGTAACAGTGACTATATACAGAATGCACCTGTAAACATGTAACACAGTGACTATATACAGAATGCGCCTGTACACATGTAACACAGTGACTATATACAGAATGCACCTGTAAACATGTAACACAGTGACTATATACAGAATGCACCTGTAAACATGTAACACAGTGACTATATACAGAATGCCTGTAAACATGTAACACAGTGACTATATACAGAATGCACCTGTAAACATGTAACACAGTGACTATATACAGAATGCACCTGTAAACATGTAACAGTGACTATATACAGAATGCGCCTATAAACATGTAACAGTGACTATATACAGAATGCGCCTGTAAACATGTAACATAGTGACTATATACAGAATGCACCTGTAAACATAAACACAGTGACTATATACAGAATGCGCCTGTAAACATGTAACACAATGACTATATACAGAATGCACCTGTAAACATGTAACACAGTGACTATATACAGAATGCACCTGTAAACATGTAACACAGTGACTATATACAGAATGCGCCTGTAAACATGTAACACAATGACTATTATCAGAATGCACCTGTAAACATGTAACACAGTGACTATATACGAATGCACCTGTAACATGTAACAGTGACTATATACAGAATGCACCTGTAAACATGTAACAGTGACTATATACAGAATGCGCCTATTAAACATGTAACACAGTGACTATATACAGAATGCGCCTGTAAACATGTAACACAATGACTATATACAGAATGCGCCTGTAAACATGTAACACAGTGACTATATACAGAATGCGCTATAAACATGTAACATAGTGACTATATACAGAATGCACCTGTAAACATGTACACAGTACTATATATACAGAATGCGCTATAAAACATGTAACATAGTGACTATATACAGAATGCACCTGTAAACATGTAACACAGTGACTATATACAGAATGCGCCTATAAACATGTAACATAGTGACTATATACAGAATGCACCTGTAAACATGTAACATAGTGACTATATACAGAATGCACCTGTAAACATGTAACATAGTGACTATATACAGAATGCGCCTGTAAACATGTAACACAATGACTATATACAGAATGCGCCTGTAAACATATAACACAGTGACTATATACAGAATGCGCCTATAAACATGTAACACAGTGACTATATACAGAATGCGCCTGTAAACATGTAACATAGTGACTATATACAGAATGCGCCTGTAAACATGTAACACAATGACTATATACAGAATGCGCCTGTAAACATGTAACACAGTGACTATATACAAAATGTGCCTGTAAACATGTAACACAATGGACTATATACAGAATGCGCCTGTAAACATGTAACACAGTGACTATAACAGAATGCGCCTGTAAACATGTAACACAATGACTATATACAGAATGCGCCTGTAAACATATGTAACACAGTGGACTATATACAACATGTGCCTGTAAACATGTAACACAATGGACTATATACAGAATGCGCCTGTAAACATGTAACACAGTGACTATATAACAGAATGCACCTGTAAACATGTAACACAGTGACTATATACAGAATGTGCCTGTAAACAATGTAACACAATGACTATATACAGAATGCACCTGTAAACATGTAACATAGTGACTATATACAGAATGCGCCTGTAAACATGTAACAGTGACTACAGTTGTGTTCAAAATTATTCACCCCCCAATGCTGTAAAGGGTTTTAGGGAATTTAGTGACATTTGTAATTGTATTCAGAATGAAATCCTACAAGGACTTTTTAAAGAACCATATGCAACTAAAATGACATCAATTGGTAAGTTTTTATTAATGAATTTCATGTCTCCTGTTATAGGTTTCTCTTTGATAAATACTGAAGAAAAATAATCATTTAAAATTTCTGCTTTATCCTGATCTTCAGTTAACAATAACCCTGACTCAGATTTTAGTGAACCTACATTTTCACTCTTGGGTTTTTTAGAATTTATGTACCTAAAGAATCTTTTAGGGTTGGTCTTGCTCTCTTTGGCTATTTCTTTTTCATTTTCTAGTTTAGCCCATCTAATCGCATTTTAGGTGGTTAATAAATATAAAAGAAACAGACTGAAACCAATGTGGCTTAGTAGGAAGGTAACTAAGGAAATGAAAAATAAAAAGAAGGCATTTAAAGCTTTTAAATCTGATAAATCTGAGGCATCCTATAAAGCATATAGGGCAGCCAATAAAGCATATAGAGCAGCCAATAAAGCATATAGAGCAGCCAATAAAGCATATAGAGCAGCCAATAAAGCATATAGAGCAGCCAATAAAGCATATAGGGCAGCCAATAAAGCATATAGGGCAGCCAATAAAGCATATAGAGCAGCCAATAAAGCATATAGGGCATCCAATAAAGCATGTAAAAATGCGATTAGATGGGCTAAACTAGAAAATGAAAAAGAAATAGCAAAGAGAGCAAGACCACCCTAAAAGATTCTTTAGGTACATAAATTCTAAAAAACCTAAGAGTGAAAATGTAGGTTCACTAAAATCTGAGTCAGGGTTATTGTTAACTGAAGATCAGGATAAGGCAGAAATTTTAAATGATTATTTTTCTTCAGTATTTATCAAAGAGAAACACTATAACAGGAGACATGAAATTCATTAATAAAAACTTACTAATACAAAGTGACTGGTTGACTCAGGACAAGGTTTTGCAGCAATTAAACAATGTGAATGTTAATAAAGCCCCGGCCAGATGGAATTCACCCACGAGTACTGAGAGAGCTATGTGTTGAAATATGTAAACCTCTGTTCTTAATCTTTCAAGATTCTTTTCTTTCAGGAATAGTACAGAGGATTGAGAAAAGCTGACGTGGTCCTATATTTAAGAAAGGTTTAAAATTTGTGCCTGGGAATTATAGACCTGTGAGCTTAACATCTGTGGCTGGGAAAGTATTTTGAGGGGTTACTAAGGGATAATATTCAGGAATTTATTGGGAGGTATAATGTAATTGGCAAAAATCAGCATGGTTTCATGAAACACAGATCATGTCAGACTAACCTAATTACGTTCTATGAGGAAGTAAGTAGAAGTATAGATCAGGGGGTCGCAGTGGATGTGATTTACTTAGATTTTGCCAAAGCTTTCGACACAGTTCCACACAAAAGGTTACTATTTAAATTAAGAAAAAATGGTCTAGATGAAAATACTTGTTCTTGGATAGAAAACTGGCTAAAAGATAGGGTACAGAGAGTGGTCATAAATGGTACATTTTCAAGATGGACACCAGTGGTAAGTGGTGTCCCTCAGGGGTCTGTTATAGGACCAATTACTATTCAATTTATTTATAAAATGACTTGAGATAGGCATTGAAAGTCATGTATCAGTGTTTGCAGATGACACAAAGCTAGGAAAGAAATACAATGTGAGCAGGATGTTACTTCGCTGCAGAGGGATTTAGATAGATTGGGGGACTGGGCACTTAAATGGCAGATGAGATTTAATGTAGATAAATGTAAAGTTATGCACTTTGGAGTGAAGAACACACAAGCAATTTATACCCTAAATGGTACGGAGTTAGGGAAATCCAAGCAGGAGAAGGATTTGGGAATAATCATAGACTTCAAACTAAGTAACAATGTGCAATGTCAAACAGCAGCTGCCAAGGCCAGCAAGTACTGGCATGCATTAAAAGGGGAGTTCACTCACGGGATGAAAAATAATTTTGCCTCTGTATAAATCAATGGTCAGGCCGCACCTTGAATATGCCGTGCAATTTTGGGCACCGGTCTTAAAAAAGATATTAATAGCGCTAGAAAAAGTGCAGAGACGGGCAACTAAATTAATAAGGGGGATGGAAGGGTTAAGTTATGAGGAAAGACTAACAAGCTTAAACCTGTTTAGTTTAGCGAAACGGCGCCTTAGAGGGGATCTGATAACCTATATAAATATATACGGGCCATTATCAACCATTGTCTGATAACCTATTCATTAACAGGTCTATACATAGGACAAGGGGTCATCCATTTAGACTGGAAGAAAGGAAATTTAGCTTAAAGCATAGGAAGGGTTATTTTACAGGGAGAACAATAAAGCTGTGGAATTCTCTGCCTGTTGAGGTGGTTGGGTCAGAGTCTGTACAGACTTTTAAAAAACGACTGGATGACTTCCTGCAGACACAGAATATTAAGGGTTATAATATTTAATATGTGGGTAAAAGCTTCTTGATCCAAGGAGAAATCTGACGCCATTCTGGGGTCAAGAAGGAATTTTTTCCCGGTATGTTGCATATTGGCAGCATTTCAGACTGGGTTTTTTGCCTTCTTTTGGATCAACAGCAGTAGGTTATGTGGGAGAGGCTGAACCCGATGGACGCATGTCTTTTTTCAGCCTATGTAACTATGTAAATTGGTTTTGTAATACAGTAGTAAATGTTTCTTTTGTGAATTCTTCATTGACACAATTATTCAACCCCTTAAAGACTACCACTCTGAAGAACAGAGGTTCATTCAAGTGTTTTCATTCGGGTTTTAAAACACCTGTGGATGTCACGGAGCAGCAATAAAGCATAATAAGCACCAATTAGGCAGCTTTAAAAATGACTGTGATACTCAGCTCCTTCTAGACATTTACTGGTGTGGTTACAAACATGGTGAAGTCAAGAGAATGGTGCAGGAAGACAAGAGAAGAGGTGATTACTCTTCACAGGAAGGGCAATGGCTATAAAGAAGATTGCAAAGATGTTAAACATACCAAGAGAGACCATAGGAAGCATCATTCGCAAATTCAAGGCAAAGGGCACTGTTGAAACGCTACCTGGTTGTGGCAGAAAGAAGATGCTGACTTCGACTGCTGTGCGCTACTGAAGCGTAGAGTGGAGAAAGTCCCCGTGTGACTGCTGAGGAACTGAGAAAAGATTTGTCAGATGTGGGTACTGAAGTTTCAGCTCAGACAATACGGCGCACACTGCGTAATGAAGGCCTCCATGCCAGAACTCCCAGGCGCACCCCCTTGCTGTCTCCAAAAATAAGAAGAGTCGACTGCAGTATGCCAAAAGTCATGTGGACAAACCGCAGAAGTTTTGGGATAGTGTTCTGTGGACTGATGAAACAAAATTAGAACTGTTTGGGCCCATGGATCAACGCTATGTTTGGAGGAGGAAGAACAAGGCCTATGAAGAAAAGAACACCTTGCCTACTGTGAAGCATGGCGGGGGGTCAACCATGCTTGGGGCTGCTGTTTGCTTCTGCAGGTACAGGGAAGCTTCAGCGTGTGCAAGGTACCATGAATCTCTTCAGTACCAGGAGATATTGGATGACAATGTGATGCAGTCCGTCACAAACCTGAGGCTTGGGAGACGTTGGACCTTTCAACAGGACAATGATCCCAAGCATACCTCCAAGTCCACTAGAGCATGGTTGCAGATTAAAGGCTGGAACATTTTGGAGTGGCCATCGCAGTCACCTGACTTAAATCCGATTGAGAACCTCTGGTGGGACTTAAAGAAAGCAGTTGCAGTGCGCAAGCCTAAGAATGTGACTGAACTGGAGGCTTTTGCCCATGACGAATGGGCGAAGATACCCGTAGATGGCTGCAAGACACTTGTGTCAAGCTATGCTTCACGTTTAAAAGCTGTTATAACTGTAAAAGGATGTTGTACTAAGTACTAAGATTGAATGTCACTTGGGGGTTGAATAAAACTGATAATGATGTGAGCACAGAAAAGACATTTGTGCTTATTTCATTATAAATGTTATGTTATATTTGTCTGACCTACACGTGCCTCTTTGATTTAATTGTAAGCAAGATGACTGAATGATCAAAATCAATGTCAAACTGGCCAAAACACTCAATTTCAGTGGGGCTAGAATCATTTTGAACACAACTGTATATACAGAATGCACCTGTAAACCTGTAACAGTGACTATATTTGCTACATATGATGGGACACCGTCTCTTCCTGTCTGTCCTGACTCTCCAGACACCCCCTTACCAGGATCAGCCCGGCCTCTGAGTTGCTGGGAACTCAGTGCCTCGAGCAGCCTGATCCGCAGCTCCAGACCCACTTGTTCTGAACGCCTGCCTTGGAGCCTCTTTGCATTTCCAGAATGCCGCTCTGTGCCTTCTGAGAGTGATTATAGCTGTAGCGTAGCTGAGACACCAGGCAGGCTGTATGTTCACACAGGATACACACTGGTTCAGAATCAGATAACAGTTAACATTCCCGCCCCCAGACATTACGGCACCGCCGTTCAGCAGTTCCCCATCAGGTCCTCTCAGAGTGCAAGCTCTTGAGCAGGGCTTTTCTGGTACTGTTCTATGTGTTTAACTTGCATGTATATTGGTTATCCTGTCTTTCCCATTGTACAGCGCTACGGTACATGATGGTGGTGCCTTATAATTAACTGTACCTGCAGTCATACAGCGCACAGGTCCTTGTTTGGGGGGGATTCCAGAGGAGCAGCAGCGATCCAGGGGTACCGTTTGATAGCTCGGGTCCCTAGGGTGTCACAGTCAAAAAAGCGCCCAGATCTGGGGGTAGAGGCACGAGTGGCAGCATATAGTAGATATCCCCCTTGGATGCCGCATGGTCAGGGCTGCTTAAGCTCCTGGGGTCAAGAAAGGCTCAGCAAAGTGGGTTCCCAATGGAGCTCCCTCCTGAAAATCACCACAACGGTAGCTCGCCTGAGGATCATCCCACCTTTGGAAAAGCACCCCGCTGGAGCAGTTAGTTTTCGGGGCGCAGACGTTTAAAGCTTCTACAGATGCTCCATTACAGTCAATGAGGTGTATTCCAGGAATGGGATTGGTTGGCCCTTCTATCTCCTTGGATGGTGATTGGTTGGGGTTTCAAACCCAGCTCATGCTTTCAATCCCAGGTTAACCCTGGTGTCAGATAACACAGTGAGCATAAGGGACAGCTTAAAAGCATTTTGATTACGTGCTGATAGGGAGGGGGGGGGGGGGAGTCACAAAAAACACTTTAAAACACTAACAGACAAATAGCTTAACTGAGGGGAATAGCAGAGGAGCGAGGGGTTAATCCAGTCTCTGAGCAAGGGGTTCCGTGACAACGATACATTTATAACCACACAATATAAATGAACATAAGGACTTCCCCAAAGTAACAGTCTATGTCTTTGGGGTTTTCGCCATGGAAATAAAAGTCTTGGAACTGACGTAGCGCTCCCTGCGTCAAACCCCAAGACACTACATATTTATTTTCTGGGTTAATCTGTATATTTGTGCTATTTTTTTAAATATTTTGTATTTCTGTAACAATGTTCTTGAACCCAGGATATACCTGAAAATGAGCGAAATCTCAATGTACCGTCCTGGTAAAATCCTTTATAAATAAATAAATGTGCCAGGGTTATTTTTCTCACCAGACGCACGTCCCCCCTCTGCCGGTCCCTCCACTGGCTTCCTGTACCTCCCCCCTATGCCGGTCCCTCCACTGGCACCTGTACCTCCCCCCTATGCCGTCCCTCCACTGGCTTCCGTACCTCCCCCTATGCCGGTCCCTCCACTGGCATCCTGTACCTCCCCCCTATGCCGGTCCCTCCACTGGCTTCCTGTACCTCCCCCCTATGCCGGTCCCTCCACTGGCTTCCTGTACCTCCCCCCTATGCCGGTCCCTCCACTGGCATCCTGTACCTCCCCCCTCTGCCGGTCCCTCCACTGGCTTCCTGTACCTCCCCCCTATGCCGTCCCTCCACTGGCATCCTGTACCTCCCCCCTATGCCGGTCCTCCACTGGCTTCCTGTACCTCCCCCCTATGCCGGTCCCTCCACTGGCATCCTGTACCTCCCCCTATGCCGGTCCCTCCACTGGCTTCCTGTACCTCCCCTATGCCGGTCCCTCCACTGGCATCCTGTACCTCCCCCTATGCCGGTCCCTCCACTGGCATCCTGTACCTCCCCCTATGCCGGTCCCTCCACTGGCATCCTGTACCTCCCCCTATGCCGGTCCTCCACTGGCATCCTGTACCTCCCCTATGCCGTCCTCCACTGGCATCCTGTACCTCCCCATGCCGTCCCTCACTGGCTTCCTGTACCTCCCCCCTATGCCGGTCCCTCCACTGGCATCCTGTACCTCCCCCTATGCCGGTCCCTCCACTGGCATCCTGTACCTCCCCCTATGCCGGTCCCTCCACTGGCTTCCTGTACCTCCCCCTATGCCGGTCCCCCACTGGCATCCTGTACCTCCCCCTATGCCGGTCCCTCCACTGGCATCCTGTACCTCCCCCCTATGCCGGTCCCTCCACTGGCATCCTGTACCTCCCCCTATGCCGGTCCCTCCACTGGCTTCCTGTACGTTTCAGGATACAGTTTAAAATACTGATCTCACGTTGAAATCACTCAATAACTCAACCCCTCCCTACATGTCTTCAT